>JANQAP020000150.1:905140-927594 GCA_026874005.2 Erythroxylum coriaceum
ATCCAGCAACAGGGAATGAGGGATTCAAGTGTGGTGATGCATAGGAAGAATGAAGTTAATACGTAAATAAAAGAATGTTATTTTTGTCTGTTTGTTACTGCTGGTGCCTTTGTATGCACTGGCAGAGTTTGTTACACTTTTTTAGAATATATATACCTTGTAATAGATCTGTATGTAGATCGTTCAATTCAATAATCTGCTTTTTATGCTTTTGATTGATCAGTTTGCTTTTTAGTTTGGACTTTTTGATGAAGTATAGACTTAGCTTCTTTGCTGCACATGACTTTTCAATGAGTTTTATGATTTTGATAGACCTTTCCCATGATCATTGTAGTCATTTCCCTAGTTAACATTGTTCAATAAGAGATTTTTGCTTTATAGTAGTGGATGGTTGCGTCTTTGTGAAGTTATATATATATATATATAATGTGCTCTGTAGCATCCTAATTATATATATATATAATTAGGATGTTACAGAGCACATTAGCAGGGTTCTACTCAAGGATGACACGCACATCTCAAGAAGTGGTGAAAAAAAAACTAGGCAACATATCAGGTATAAGCAAAAATTTTGCAGCATGTCAGGTATGTTTATCCTACTTTTTTTCTCACTAATTTTGTCTTTTAAACTTGCATCTCTTAAATAAAATTTGGTAGCTTTTCTGTAAGTGTTATAATTTTATTTTACTTATTTATTATTCCTTTATCCTACATATTTATTTATTTATTAGGTATCTAGTTTTTTTATCACATTTTATTTATCTATTTATTTTCTAAAATCTTCTTGTCACATTTGCAAAGCTTTTTACGGTTGTAATCTTTTAACCCTATTTATTTATGTATTTATTGAAATTTTAGTTACATAAAATTTTTTTTCCGTGCTAATTTTAACTTTTCTCTGTAACCTGCATCATTCATATATTGTCTCATTTGCATGTGGGTCCACCGGAAACAGCCTCTCTACTGTGTAAGGGTAAGGCTGCGTACTATCGGACCTCCCCAGACCCCACTTCATTGCGAGATTTCAGACTAGGTGATGATGATGATGATGATGATATACCTTGTAATAGAATAGAGGAAAATCAATCATGATTTTGTATTGAGTAGAGTAGTGTGGGAGAAAAGCAGGTTCTCAAATTCCTGCGGTATCCTCTGTTGTCCACTGCCATCAATATCAAAAGTTCTTTTCTTTCCTTTGTTGTGGGCTCTTGATTCATTTGTTATTTGCATTGTTGGAACTGTTGTTTATTAGAAAGCTGAAAATTGCTACATCTAGATAGAACAGAGAGAATCTTGTCAATTTTCAATATAAATTGTAGTGAAGATATGATAAACTTTATATAGTTTTTATGGCTGATGAAAGTGCCTACAAATTGTTTCAGACACAGGTAGAAGTGGCGTTAGCAGCTGCAGATGGGGATCTAAACGTTGCAGTTGAAATTCTTATGGGCCAGCAGGTATGTATTTGAGAAATTGGTATTTAGCATGTGTCTTCGATACTAGTTGTTCCATGTTTAATAAGAATACTGCAACTAATGGGCAGGGATAATTTTCATTTTTCAAGGCAATTTCATCTGCTCCTGACCTCCTGTAATGACACAGAAGCTTGTTTGTGCTGTTGAATTTAGTTCCTTTGGTGACGGATAGATACGTTTGAACCATAAATCCGCTATCGCAACTTATCACATGACTTTTCCTCGCGTTGAAGCTTTAGTACCTCGTCAGTCACTGTAGATTTTGCGTGATGTGCACAGTAGTCACTTACGCTACCTAAGAACGCTCTGCAACACAATATATATAATTACCATTATCTGTATTGAATTGGAATCAACAGGTGATATAGTTAAAAGAACAGACTTGAAATTATAACCTCACACTCCTTGCTTACAGCCCCATTCTAGGCTAACATGCTGGAAGATACTACAGCTCTCTTTAAATTAAGTGTGTCATCTATCACAAGGTGACAGGACAAAAGGGGTTGCTTTTTGGAGCACTTGAAAAGCTGATTACTTTGATACGAGTTTTCCCGGAGGCTTCTACTTCTTCACTAAGTTTTCTCTTTCTAGACTTTTCAATATTTAGTAAACGTAAGAAAAACACACCCGTGAAGTAGTAAAGCAGGTTCCTGTGTCAAGTGACAGATGAACATACTGCTGCAAATTCTTGCATGTGCAATGGATGTAATTGCTTGACTGTCGAGCAATCAAATGGAAGTACAATTACAAAAAATGTGTCTGAATGTTTTGAAAAGGTGAAATCTTGTAAAATCATGATCGATAGCTGGGACGAGTTATATGAAATTATTATCTTTTCTTTCACCGCAGAGCATAAAAAGCTCTACTCATCCTGCCACGGCATGAAACCATGTTCATATCAAAAGCCTAAAGCCAGCCTTATCTTTCGACTTTTTGTGTTGAAGATTTGAACAACAATAACTCTTGCTCCCAAGTGGTGCTTAATTCTTTGCTTTGATCCCAAGTGGTCCTAACCTAGGAGCCGCAAAAGATAGATACCTTCCCTAAAAAGAGGACTATAGTATTATAATTAAGTTTACGAGTACCTTTTAATCTTTCCAAGGCCACGGCTGCCTACAACATGGAGATCAACTTGCATCTGCTCTGAAGCTTCACAAATCATGTCCTTAGGATCACCCTCAAGAGTCAGAGTTTCTGCTCTTATATGCATAATTAACATGTATAAAATTAATAATATGTATTATCAATATATATATATAGATATATATATAATACCATCCTGTCTTTGCACATCTGCAACGCTCGGGAGGGTAACGGTACTGAAGAAGTTCCTGCGTGCCCTTTTCTCACTAAATATGTATATTAACATCGTCTTTGCACAACTGCAGCGCTTGGGAGAGTAACAGTGAAGAAGTTCCTGCGTGCCCTTTTCTCACTGTTTCTACCACTGCAGACATTGGATAATATTAGTTAGGCTGTTTCAGAAAGTTCGCCAATAGCTTGTGGGACCGTACCAGTAAAATTCATTTACACAAGAATGCAAATTGTAGCTCGACGTAATGTCATCCACAACCATAACCACCTGATGGGTAATAGCTAACAGGGTATGGTTTACGAGAAAGGAAGTTAACTTGCCACACCACCAGTACCAGCCAGCCGGGTAGAGATGTTGCTGAAAGGACTGTTTAACATGGAGCAGAATGAGCGTGTCAATTTCTTCAGTTGTTGCGCCACCACCAACAATGTGCTCCAGTGCCCATTGGAGGGCATAGAAGCTCACATCACTCTCGTCAATTGCCACCATCACCTCAGCTTCTTCTTCTTTCCAATGTCTTTCGCGTGCTGCCCTTGTAGCTGAAGATTCATCCTTAAACGCCGCCTCTTGAGATCCACGTTTCGCTATGGCATATATATATATATATATGTACACAAATTTTTAAGGTGGAAAGGTAATTTCATGCAAGTTGGACACATGGTGTTCATGCAAGCCTGTCGTACGTCATAGTAGACCTCGTGGACTCTTCTATCAAATCAGATTCAGGTGGAGATGAGGATGATCGTAATTGTACGTAGTACACTTTGGAACTACAATGTAAGGAGGACAAACACATGCACAAGTAAAAGTAGAATCAACTAAATTTCAACACTATGGGAAGGATGGACTCTTAAGAATAAAAAGTAAAGAACAAACAACTAACCTCCAGGTAAGAACATAGATATTAGACTGACATAACCAGGAAAGGAAAAATGGCGTTTAGGAACCTGTTGAGTTCGGGAACTGTAAGTAGTTTGTCTGCTTCTCTCGGTCTATGTGATATTACAAGCTACTAGCTAGCTAGGTCAATGTTATGTTTTTCCAGTGAGTTGAATGTGAATTTAAGCTCTTCTACTGATCGACTATATCTACGTATTAGGTAATCCTATATTGATTGTTTGATTAGCAGTTGGAATTTATATCTAATCTTAAGTGGTCAAAAGGATCATTAGGAATATCAACCATAAAATATATATATTTCTTGCTTTTTTTTATACAAAACATTTCATATAGGCGGCTGATGATAATTTTGCATTAAAATTCACCAAAAAGTATTTTTCATAAATTATTAATGCCATGCTACCATGACAATCCCATCAGTTTAAATAGCATTTTCCAATTTACATTAACAAAAAACACTTTTCGATCCAATATTTTAATTCAATCTTTCATTTACTATAGCTACAAGTATATACTGTTATACCTAATTGATGCTTGCAAGAATCCTTATTTAAGTTAAGAAGGCTTGTCAAGCGTAAAATTCGTATTCACTACGAGATACAATCAACTCTTGCCGTGGGTATATAAGTTTCTTCAAACTAGACTCCATCTTTTTTTATCCCTCACTTTTAGTTTATACAAATTAATCAATCATATAATCAAAATTAACTCACGTCACGTGACCTTCCTTTTTTCTTTAACAGTGTTGCCACGTCACCGTTTGGTCGTTTTGCTACTTGCCCATCCTCTATTGGCCGCTTCAAATCCTCCTCAGCTGCCCTAGCGAAATGACATAGTTACCCTTCTTGAAATGAAAACCTGCATAGACTTGACAAAAGTGTCTTCTTTCTCTGTAGCCAAGGTCCTTCGCGAGTGCATCTCTTCAACACCCCACTTTCGCTTGCTCTTTCTTAACTCTTCTTCTTTTCTCTTCTCTCATTTCCGATTTCCGTTTTTCGTCTCCGCTTAGCCGATCGGACGATCAGTCTATCGCCTTCCATGACTATGGTCACTCCTCCGCCGTTGGATGTAATTGCCCAACCTACCTTTCTCACTCAACTCATTTGTTAGACGACGCTGTTTTTACTTATCGTTTCGGTTTCGGTTTCGGTTTCGGATTTCGCTTCTTTCTTCTCTTGTTCTTTTAGGGTTTCGGTTTGTGTTGGGATGTTGTGGAAATCAGCTTGAACTGAAATTAAGTTTTATTTACTGTTTTTCTTTTCTGCGTCCTAGTACGCTTCGTGTATCTAGGGTTTTAATTCAGTACTGTGAGCGGTAGGTTGTTTTCGATCATAGCTTCTGATTGTTGCTAGTTTGTGGATTTTTAGCAAGAGGACGACGAGATGCTTGTGCCACATTCTGATTTGGTTGAGGGTCCTCAGCCCATGGAAGGTTAGAACGTTTTACTTATGTTCATACCTGCGATCAAGTGGATCCGGAATCGATTTATGTTCTGGTTTGGTGGTAGTCTGATAGTGTAGTTGCTAATTCACAAGTTGGTGGTGTTTAGGGTTTTTGATATAAGGTTATTTGATTGCTTTTCTTTTGATGTATTAGTTGCGGCACAAATGGAAGCTAATACTACTGTTGAGAATCAACCAGTGGAGGAACCTCCATCAATGAAGTTCACGTGGACAATTGAGAATTTTTCTAGGTTGAACACAAAGAAGCACTACTCTGATATATTCATAGTTGGCGGTTATAAATGGTTAGTTGATGAATTGTTTTACACAGTTCAACTTGTATACTGGGTGAACATTTTTGGGTGGGTCTGCTTGTGAACAATTGTGTGATTCTGATGATCCTTTTCTTGGCAGGCGGATACTCATTTTCCCAAAGGGAAACAATGTGGACCACTTGTCCATGTACTTGGATGTTGCAGATTCTGCTACATTGCCTTATGGATGGAGTAGATATGCACAATTCAGCTTGGCTGTGGTGAACCAACTCCATCAGAAGTACTCAATTAGAAAGGGTATCTGCTTTACTTTTCCAATTTAACTTCTACATGTTGTATCAGGATTTGTTTTTAATGCCATCATTTGTTGTCTTTTCTGTGCATCAAGGGGTTCTGGGGTCCCTATGTTAACTTTGCTCCAAATGTATGTATACATGATTACATGAGTAGTAGACATAGACATAGACATGTTAACTTCTTAGTTCTTTGTATTAATTGTAATCAGTAGCTGATTCCTGCTTTTGTAATCTATAGTCAATTTATTTACTGTGGGCGCAACATGCTAGCATCTTAGATTGTAGGTAGGATTTGCCAATCAATCAAGCCACTTTTCTTGAACTTTCCCTGGAGTACTCTAATATGGTTGAATTAAGTACATTTAACTACCTTCAGAGAAAGGTATTTCTCTTGTTGAGGGTGTTGGTTGGGAAATAGTATTTTGTTGAATGATGAGAGAACATTGGTTATAGTCAAATGGGGCTATCAGCTTCAAAATCGAAACTTTTAAGTTGGTAGAAAGGCCTGACTATCCTAAGCTCTTAGCTATTTCAATATGCAGAAGGAAGCAATGAAACATTTGATTTGAATCAGCTTCCTATTTTTAATGATCTTCTATTCTTACTCTTTTTTGCCTTTGGATTGGACAAAAATGGCAGATACGCAACATCAATTCAATGCAAGAGAAAGTGATTGGGGTTTTACATCATTTATGCCCCTGTGCGATCTGTACGACCCTACCAGAGGTTATATTGTCAATGACGCAGTTGTTGTTGAAGCTGAAGTTGTTGTCCGCAAGGTGCTGGATTATTGGTCCTATGACTCAAAAAAGGAGACTGGTTATGTAGGACTGAAAAACCAAGGAGCTACATGTTACATGAACTCTCTTCTACAAACTCTTTACCATATTCCTTACTTCAGAAAGGTTAGCACATTTGAAGTTTTCTTTAACTTAAAATCTTTTGTGTGTCCGTTTTCTGGGTGGATTCATATGATCTAAAATAAATGTCTCCAGGCTGTGTATCACATGCCGACAACTGAGAATGACATGCCTACAGGAAGCATTCCTTTGGCTCTTCAGAGTTTGTTTTATAAGCTTCAATACAATGATACAAGTGTTGCAACAAAGGAGTTGACCAAGTCCTTTGGATGGGATACATATGATTCATTCATGCAACATGATGTGCAAGAATTGAACAGAGTCCTGTGTGAGAAGCTAGAAGATAAGATGAAGGTAACTTAAGTTTTAACAGCTTTGATGTGTAGTTTTTCTTGGAGTTAATGTATCTTTTTTTTTCTCCAACTCTAGAGGACAGTTGTGGAGGGTACAATTCAGCAGTTGTTTGAGGGTCACCATATGAATTACATTGAGTGCATCAATGTGGACTACAAATCAACTAGAAAGGAATCATTTTATGGCAAGTCTTATTTGACCATTGTTCATATGCTGTTTTGTCAATGTGGTTGAGGAAGACTTGAATAAAAATATTTGATTGCAGATCTCCAGCTTGATGTGAAAGGTTGTCGAGATGTTTATGCTTCTTTTGATAAGTATGTGGAAGTTGAACGGCTTGAAGGCGATAACAAATACCATGCTGAAGAACATGGGCTGCAGGTATTTTACTGCTTTCCATGAACAGCTGATTCTTTGTTTTAGAGCTCTTCATGCTCTATGTATTCTGAAATGTTTTTAACTTGATCTAGAGTTATTTAGCATGCTTTAGTCTCGTATAGAGTAGAGTGAGGGAAGCTATCTGTATAGGATAAAAAAGAAGTGAAGTTGATAGGCAATAAAGTTTATACCTGGTATTTTCCATTTGACCATTTGGGCCATATATGCTGAAAAACTAGTTTATAAAGTTTACCGTGACATCCACTACAAATTATGATTGTTACAGGATGCAAAGAAAGGTGTCTTGTTTATTGACTTTCCTCCAGTTCTTCAACTACAATTAAAGAGATTTGAGTATGACTTTGTGCGTGACACTATGGTGAAGGTCAGTATTGGAAACTGTTTATAAATGTCTTGCATTTCTGGAATGTTTTACATTGCTAACACCTTGCTACTTAACTTTGCACCCACAGATATAATTACTATTGTTGGTCATGTTTTCTTACACTTAAGATGTATAGTTTTCTTCTGTAGATCAATGATCGCTATGAATTTCCGCTTCAACTAGACCTTGATAGAGAGAATGGAAAGTATCTATCGCCTGAGGCAGACAGAAGTGTTCGCAATCTTTACACACTTCATAGGTATCTGCTGTTTCGATGCTTTATATGCTTATTCTCTTAACCACGTTGATATATTGCCAAAGATTTCATTGTTGTGAATTCTCAATTTCCATAAGTTATTTGCGTTTATGTGTTGAAATCAGTTAAAGGAAAGTCAGCAAGTTGGGTTTTCTGATGAATTTTACATGTTGATACCACATGAAATGAACCAGTTATGATTTTACCCTTTCTGTATTATATCTGCTTGATTATGCTTACATCTTGTTTCCTATGCAGTGTCTTAGTTCATAGTGGAGGGGTGCATGGTGGACATTACTATGCTTTCATAAGGCCAACCCTCTCTGACCAGTGGTATGTTTCACATGCCTTGGAAGATTTTGGACTTGATTCTTGGTATTTGCTACTCTAAACAACAACATCATTACTCTAGAAGGCCAGATACTCCTATCAAACAATAGGAAACATGCCTAATTTTGATGGAAATTTACCATCAATATCTGCCGATTAGTAATTCAGTCATCAGTTCCTGGTGAAACAGAATAGTAAATGGAAAACAAGACTGTACGCATGCTAAGTAGGAAATAGTTGACTATTATTCTTCAGCAGAATCCAAATAAATGTACTGGTTGTGCTCTCTCTCTCTCTCTGGGAGATGCTCATCAATCAGATTATTGGGTTACACACTCAATCTGTTCCTTTCGAACCTGTGATTGTCACTGTTTCCTTTCTTTTATCAGTGGTCATTGTAGCTACTAAAGAGGAGTTGTGTGCCAAAAACAAGATATACAGATAAAACTACTACATGTACTATTTCATAAACAGAAGTGTAGATCGTAACTTTTTTATATCTTTATAAGTGTGTATAAACATTGCTCAGTTAGCATGGTCAGACGATCTTTGCTAGGATATAGTACATTGTCTACCAAATTGGGCATTCATTATGAAATCCTTTCTTTGCATGGCAACAATTCATGCTGTGGTGCTGGGTAATGATGTTGGATGTTACCTAGTGGATCTGAATTTTTCAATGGGTTAAGTATGTGCATTTGCTTACAAATATGCAGGACTAGTTACATTCAACATTTTGTTAACCTGAAGGACATTCTTCTTGTTTAGGTACAAATTTGATGATGAACGTGTGACCAAAGAAGATATGAAGAGGGCATTGGAAGAGCAGTATGGTGGTGAGGAAGAGGTACTGATGAGACAATTTCTAATACTGCTGTCATGATATACATGATTTTTGGTGAAGTAACTTTGTCGTATTGTTTGCCTATTCCACCAGCTACCGCAGACCAATCCAGGATTCAATAACACTCCTTTCAAATTCACGAAGTATTCAAATGCCTACATGCTTGTATATATACGTGAGAGTGACAAGGACAAGATAATCTGTAACGTTGATGAAAAAGACATAGCTGAGCACTTGAGGGTAAATTGCTTTTACTTGTCTTTGAGATGAGCTCTATAAATCCTCTTTTCATGGAGACAACTCTTTGAATGTAGTGGACTAATGTTTTTCGGCATTTAATTACCAGATTAGGTTGAAGAAGGAACAAGAAGAGAAGGAAGACAAGCGAAGATATAAAGCACAAGCCCATCTTTTTACAATTATAAAAGTACTTGCTTCTTCCTTGACATCTTTTCTTTTTCTTTCTAGTTTCATCTTGTTAGTGGTTAGTGTCTAAAGTAAATGATTATTTGTAACTAGGTTGCACGGGATGAGGACCTTAAAGAGCAAATTGGAAAGGATATATACTTTGACCTTGTGGATCATGATAAAGTCCGTAGCTTCCGCATCCAGAAGCAGACAATATTTAGTTCTTTTAAGGTACTATTAGTTGCTCATATGACTTTATCCTGCCATCAAATATCATTGTGTTTGCTATACCATTCTTTTATTTAAGATATGGACTTCCATCTTGTTCTTTTCTTTAGTATGTTCTTTACATACTGCTACTGCTACTTCGACTAGGCTGCTTGTTGTTCAGTATTGAAAAATTACCCTTTTTTTCTCAGTGGGGTGCTATTCCTTTTTTTTTCCTAAATAAAATTTGAAATACTGTCTATTTTTGTACCTTGATTTGTTTTGGTAAAATTTTTTGATGTCTTATGTTGAGCGGTTTACAGGAGGAGGTTGCCAAGGAATTTGGTATACCAGTTCAATTTCAGCGATTTTGGATATGGGCAAAGCGTCAAAACCATACGTACCGTCCAAATCGACCCTTGACACCTCAAGAGGAAGCACAATCAGTAACTACTTTATTTCAAAATTTCTTTAATCATATTACAATATTGACAATTGGATAAGGATAGTGAAGTTTATTATTTAGATGGGTTGTTTCTAGTCTTGCAGCCAAGTTTATTACTAGTTCTTATAGTGAGAATCTAGATAAGATTGGTGAATTTTACAACAAAGATGCTAGACATATTCTCTTCTTGCTTGCCTTACTAAGTTACTGCAACAATGTGCTTTTGCATCCCTATTGTATTACGTATGCTTGTGTTTTGGTCACAATTGCAGGGGCATTCTGTGGAGAGTACTGTGATATGGGTGTTCTTGTTACATAACTATAACACCATAATGCTCCTTGTATCCTCATAAAGAAATTGTGGAACATTTTTAGGTTGGACAGCTGAGGGAGGTATCAAACAGGACACACAATGCAGAGCTAAAACTGTTTCTGGAAGTAGAATTTGGAATGGTAGTGTTGACATTTTAAATTTCATCTTGGTGATGGAACTTTTACTTATATGGTGAGCAAGAATTTACGCATGTATTGAGTTTCTGTAACACTTCCAGGATTTACGACCTATTGCTCCACCTGACAAAACAAAAGAGGATATTCTCCTTTTCTTCAAGCTTTATGACCCTGAGAAAGGAGAACTACGGTACTTATTATCTTCACACTCTCTCTCTTTTTCTCTCCCTTTTATTTAAAACATCTTGACATCATGTCCTTTTGTCTATGCCAGATATGTTGGTAGGCTCTTTGTTAAGAGTTCTGGTAAGCCAATAGAAATTTTAGGAAAGCTAAATCAAATGGCTGGCTTTGCAGCTGATGAAGATATTGAGCTTTATGAGGTTTGTTCTGTTTAGATTTTTATTTACTTATTTTTGCTTTGGCACTTGATATCTAATAAGCCCAGATATATGATTTATGATGGCAAGAGAAATTAGTTTAGAGCCTTGTCAACACTGTTTATGTGCTTTTGTGCAGTGGATAATTCTTCTCTTCTGTTTTCCCTTCCTTTAAGCAGTTTTGAGTTATAGTGGGCTTAATTAACTTGGGTTTTGTTGCTTTCTTGGCACTTGTTAAAATTGAGCTATCAAGCATCTTTGTATATAGCATCCAAAGTTCAGTTTTAATTATTGAATGCTTCGCCCCAAAATTGAGGATGTGATTCCTTCTTGCTTTGAAGTGATTCCTAGATCTACTAGTGTGAGATTACTAACCATATAATTGATATCTAGAATTTATTGGTCTGATGCTCTTAAGGAAATCCTCCATTAGTTCCCTTAGTCTTATCTTGAACCTAAAAATTTTCAACCTCATGCCTAATTGCTACTATTCCAAAGCTTTTCTCTACCAGTCCTACATCATTTCTTAGTTTAAGTATTTTGTGCTGTCCATTTCAGGAAATAAAGTTCGAGCCTTGTGTCATGTGTGAACACCTTGACAAGAGGATGTCATTTCGGTTAAGTCAGGTACAGATTTCTTGCTGTGAACTCAATTTCCTGCAACTTTTAAACAGATGTAGGACTTAGCTTTCATTCATTTGACTGCAGATTGAAGATGGGGACATAATTTGCTTTCAAAAATCACCTCCTCTTGAATGTGAAGAAGAATGCCGATACCCAGATGTGCCTTCATTTTTGGAGTATGTGCACAATCGCCAGGTATGGTAGTCTTAAGTAATATGTGCCTGGGGTATGCTTAGTATTATTTGGATAAGTGGGAATGCACATGTTCCTGCATAGACAACTGGTCACAGAAACTTTGTGGAAAGTTATCTTTATTCTTGAATCTATGTGCACTTAAAAGAGTAACGATCTCCTTCCTTATGGCTTTGAGCTCCAAATCTGGTTTTTGCCAATACAAAACCTCTTTATCAGGGTGATGGGGGGGGGGGAAGGAATAGTTTGGTGTGCCTCTGTGCTCTGTTATATATAATGGTATCATATACTAGTAATTGACACGGGCATATACTGATTAATTTATTGTTTATAGAGCATGTTATGTGACCCAAAAATTCTGTAGTCATTGAAGTGTTTGACTTTGTTTCGTTGTAGAAGATGGAAGTTATGCCAGCATTAATTGCCCGTCTGAATTGAAGATGGAACTTTTTATGAGTTGGCTATTTGTGCAATTGGCGATTTTTTAATGGAGCTCAGTCACTTTTCACTCTTCAATCTTAAGTTTCCATTGAAAGTTGTTGAAGATCGTGGAGATTTAGTGTTTAGTATAAGAATGTATGCAGTATAGGAAGATTTTGTCCATCCAATAATAAAGTAGTTTAGATATAATTTAGGAATATTTTATTTTCTTTGAATATTGTATTGCGCTGCTATTATAAATAGTGGGTTAAACCTAGTGAATAATACACCTTAAAACCTTCATTGTCTTTTTGCCTGCGAACGTCGGTGTAATAGTTGAACCAAGTTAAATCAATGTATAAATTCTTTCTCTACTTTCTTCAATTCTCATATCTAGAGCCAATATCCTTTGTTTCTTCTTCAATAGAGCCATTCTTTTTCTTCTTCTTTAGATCCTCTAATATGTCTTCTCTTCTGGAAGCCAATTGAGAGTGTTAAGTATCATTCTTTTGTCTTCTCTTCTGGCACCACATTGATAGCACCTTACTTTCTGCTTTATTCTTTTCTGGCTGCTCAGTAACAGTGTCATTATCCCTCTTTAGTCTTTCCTTCTGGCAGCCCATTGAGAGCGTCGACACCCTTCTTATGGTTTTTCTTCTGGAAGCTTGTTATTTCTATTCTGTCTTTTCTTCCATTAGTCCATCAAGAGCGCCACTACCTCTATCTTCTTACTCCCTGTGATCTTAGGGTTTACCAAACAAAAAAGTTAGTGAAAGAGAAGAAAGAAAAAATATTTAGCAGAAGGAAAATAAATATAGCCCAAAAAAGACATCATTATTCGTAGAGTTTCTTTTTGCAGGTTCAAAATTCTTATGCAATCTAGTCATGGATAGCACCCACTTGCCATCTTGAGGGGGGAGTATTGATGATCATGAATTCTTAGTATAATATCCAATATAGGAATATTTTGGATATACAAAATAAAGTAGTTCTGATATTATTTAAAAGTATTGTGTTTTTTTTTAATATTGTATTACCCAACTATTATAAATAGATGGGTTAAACTTATGATTTGTATACTTCAAACCGTTCATGGTTTGTGTTTATGGACGTAGGATTTATAGTTGAATCATGTTAGACCAATGTGTAAATGCTTTCCCTCCTTCCGTGATGTGGACCTTCCTAGGAATAAAACCTTGGATAACTTACGAACAAGATTGAAATATAACAAAAGAAAAGTTAAATTAAGCAATTGAGACTGAGGCTTTGGCCGTAGAAAACTAATAACTGAATGTATAAAGGATTACCATAAAGAGGACTTTGGTAAGTTCCAAGTTTGTTTAATGAACAAAGGATGAGAAATGCTCTCTCAATTTATAATAAACTAAATAAATCTCAAAACTCTATCCATCCTCCTTTACACATAGGGTCACATATGATTCCTACTTCAATTGAAAAACTTACACTAGACTACTGTTTCAATGAGAATTCTAATCTATTAACACTATTTCAACTAGAAAACTAGTTACATTATTAAACAATATCAAACATGTTTTGGGTTTAACAATTAAGCAATGTTTAGCTCAATTACAATTAAACAAAAAAATAGAATACTGGATAAGCCTAAACTATCAAAATTAACCCTAATTTTATGGGCTTATGTCTTCAAATCTTCTCAAACTTTGGCACTTGTAATTGGTCTAATAGGCACATGTAGTGAATTTCTTGATTGGATATTTATGCTCGCATCATTTCTACTCTTTACTTTGAATTTCGCAAAAATTATTTGAATACTTTGTTTAAAACTTGAAGCTGCTTTGACAAGGATGAATGTCTCAATCATAAGAATGCTGTCTAAATGTTAGACGTGATTTGTGGTAGGACATTCCTTGATCTGCCTAATTGTCTTCTCTTTTTTTGTTTCTTTCTAGATTGTTCATTTTAGATCTTTGGAAAAGCCAAAGGAGGATGATTTCTGTTTGGAGTTGTGAGTAACCCTACAGAAACATTACTTTATTTTGCGAGCTTAATTATTTTGTTGGACATTCATGATCCCTCTTGTTGAATATCAAGGTCAAAGCAGCATACGTATGATGATGTGGTGGAAAGAGTGGCTAAACAAATTGGTTTGGATGATCCATCCAAAATTAGATTAACTTCTCACAACTGCTACTCTCAACAGCCTAAGCCGCAACCAATTAAATATAGAGGGGTAGATCATTTGTCAGATATGTTGATACACTACAATCAGGTAGTTGTCACATCATTCAGGGCTGTTATTTTGTTTTGTGCTTGTCGATTCTTATGGCATGTCCAATTCTCTGGTTTCTTTTTTGTAGACATGTGATATCTTGTATTATGAAGTGCTGGACATTCCTCTTCCAGAGTTGCAAGGTTTGAAAAATCTAAAAGTTGCTTTCCATCCTGCTACTAAAGATGAAGTGAGTTTGAAATCTTAACCGTAGCTTTTGTAGATATATCATTTTTGACCCTTTTGTTTCCTGACCTGGTTTTAATTGTTTCAGGTTGTAATTCATAATATACGATTGCCCAAGCAGAGCACCGTGGGGGATGTTATCAATGAACTTAAAACAAAAGTATTACCATTCCACCTCTAACATTGTTGAATTCCAGTACATGTATTGAAGCATGCTTAAAGCGGAGCACCAAATTTTTGCATGCTTGACCTAAAAAGTGACTTTTGTACATTATCCTATGATTTTTGAGTAGTTCTTATGCTTCCCTTGGTGATTTATATCTAGGTTCATTGCAAAAAAATATTTCTTAGATTATGACATCTACATTGTTTCCATTTGTAGCTTCTGTCTGAGAGAATCATTTATCTCAGTCAACTTCTGGAAAACTTAATGATACCTGTTTTTGATGGATTAGGTGGATTTGTCTCATCCAAATGCGGAACTTCGACTCCTTGAAGTTTTCTACCACAAGATTTACAAGGTAAAGGCTTCATTTTCCTTGCACATGTTTGCTGAGATACTATGTGCCAATATATGCTATAATTAATTTTTGTACGATGCTTTAGCTTTTCAGCATTATGTTGCAGCATTTACATTTTCATGGCTTTAATGCTATATTCTCCATGCTTTCTTTGCAGATCTTTCCACCTAATGAAAAAATTGAGAATATAAATGACCAGTACTGGACATTAAGGGCAGAAGAGGCAAGCTTTTACTATGTGTTTTTGAGATAAAAAATTTCCTTGCTTTTGGTAAATCATGTTTTCTTACTTTATTTTGCTTGTAAGGAGTTACTAATCTTCTGTGAACGTATGCCAGTATGTAATTGATGCTTCCAACTGGCTTATCCGAATTTCGCCACAAGCATGAAGATAAACTGTCTTTCTTGTTTAATGATTTTAAACCAACATGCAGAATTTTTTCTATGGTTAGCTACTTACTAAATATGGAGAAACTGAAGTAATGTGCATGCATTCCCTATTCTCTGTATTATTCAGTCAAAACTAATGTCTTTCTTTATCTCCAGATCCCCGAGGAAGAGAAAAATCTTTGTCCCAATGATCGCTTAATTCATGTTTACCACTTCACTAAGGAGTCTGCCCAGAACCAAATGGTATTTGAATGGACGAATCCATTATCTTTTTTCCAGTTTGTAGCTATTAGTTGCTGGAGAATGGCAGGTAAAAATTGAATGTAGAAGTTTGCTACTCTTACATGCTTTTGCTTTTGTGTCTTGGACAGCAAGTACAAAATTTTGGGGAACCATTTTTCTTAGTTATCCATGAAGGTGAAACGTTGGCTGAAATAAAAGTACGTATACAAAAGAAACTTCAGGTTCCTGATGAAGAATATGCTAAGGTAACTTCCCTCCTGCAATTGTTCCACCCTTTACCTCTGTCATGAATGGAGAAACAAGCATCACAGGTGACAGAATGAATAAAGGGGGGAGCCACAAGATTGTTCTGCTATCTGCATTAAGACTGGCTAATTAGGATAGTGTGTAGATTGAGTTTCCTTGTTGCATTATGAGGCAATTCTGATACATGACTCGTTGTCTTTATTCTTGTTGGTCAGTGGAAATTTGCATTCCTTTCACTGGGTCGTCCAGAGTACTTGCAGGATTCTGATATCGTCTTCACCCGTTTTCAGGTTCTTCAATCAGTACCTTTTTTTCTTGTATTTATTTTCTCCTTGAATATTTGTTGCCTTTGGGAGGTAAATGTTTTGATACATGTATTCAGAGACGAGAGATCTATGGTGCTTGGGAGCAGTACCTTGGTTTGGAGCATTCTGATAATACCCCCAAGAGGTCTTATGCTGTAAACCAGGTTTGTGTCGCATGCTTCTTATGCATGAGCACCGAGTTTGACAACCAAAACTTTAGAAAAATTGTTGATGCGTACCTGTATATGATGGCAGGGGCCAGATACCCGATTTGCACATGGATATAAATTTGTAATTGATCAGTTTTAAAATTTTGCAGAACCGTCATTCTTTTGAGAAGCCAGTTAGAATATACAATTAGGGAAAGCTGATGATGAGGCTTAAACCCAGTAAACTGGATGAAGTGTTTTTGCTATCAGAGTATGGTGGAAATGAAAATAGCGTGGACGAAGGGACAAATTTGAAGGAAGAAGTGATGGTAGGTTTTGATGGTTGGTTTGTAGGCTGTCTTTCTCCTTGTGATGCGAGATGGGGAGGAGAGAGGAGGCGATTCGCAGTTCCTTACACCTCATGTTCGGAGACAGACTGGTAGCTTTTCATATCAAAATAATATAAAGGCACACAGTTTCATTGTAATTTAGAGATTTTGGCTAGAAATTATGTATACTGGGTATAGGTGGTTGCGTTTGATATTTTCAATTCTTTGCCATTATATGTTTCATTTTTGTCTTCTTTCCGGGGATGGCTTCTGTAAAACGATTGGCTTGATTTAGATTCTTGTAATTGAAATTCTACTGCTTTGCAGTCCAAAGTGGATTTGCTTAGGTAATGATAGTACGTTTATCTTTGTGTTCTGATTTGTTTACCTGATACGACTTAAATACCCCCCAGAAGAGTTTTTTATAACCAGAAATCCTGGAGAAAAGAGGGCAGAGACAAGGAAGGGAATGAGAAATATAGCTTTTAAAACGGAATTACACGTTACAGCCATTCTTCAACACATGTGGTCAACTAGAGAGTTTTTGACCGTCTATAAGCATTGATCATATATATGTTAGCCATACGTACACAACAATAACTTATTGGCTTAGGTCTTGCAACAGCTAGACAGATATGATGATGAGAACTGATTTCGGGATTGTCATGTTTAGGCTGATTGATAGTCAGATTTAGCCAACTAGGTTTCTTGGAGTTGACTGTTTGAATAAAAATATCTGAGCATCAATTGGAAACGTTCTCGAGAAAACTATAGTAGTTATATTCACTATTTATAACAAGAGAATCCCAGTGCCTATCGTGTATGTTTAGATTAGATTAACAAAACAAAACAGAGAACATAGAAACACATATGACAAACTCATATATACATTGCCAAATCCTCAAGTGGTCAAAGTTTTCTGGATCACTACCATTCAGATGAGTTTTCCTTCGAGAGCAATAGCAGCTCTTTCAATGGCCCTCGCAACTCTCCATATCTCATGCTGAATCACTGTCTGTCCCTCACGCTTGTTCAAGCCTTTTGATTGAAATATAGCATCTGCTATTCCGGGAAAGAAATCAAGTTTGCTTTCATGATCACCAGGAGGCCCATAAATCTGCATATCAGAGGACCTTCATCAGAAAGTACATTCTGCACGTTATGCTTCAGTGTGTGTGTTTGCTAGTACTGGTGAAATGAATCACTACATATCACAAGTTTCTATGCATTTAATACGTTCTTATAAGACTGTCGAAAAGGCCTTACTGGAAACTCTTATCAAAAAATTCACAATAAGGTTGTACGATAAAGAGTAATCCAGATATTACTCGGTTGGTCAAAGAATCAAGAGCAATGAGAACACTAACAAGATGCTTGAACCACTGCCTTCCTTGAAGCCCATTGTCATCCAAGAAGCCTCTTTCCGCAAGCAATAGCCGATCATTCACCGCGCGCACTTTCAAATTGAGGGACTCACCTCTACTTTCAAGCTCTCGTAGATGCTGCAAGCATGTTACATATGCCAATGTAGATTAGAGCAGACAATCACTATCTCATAGATGTTTAATAACGCTTATTTATTCACCATGAGGTTCTACCTTTGCTTCATCCTCAATTTCTCTAGCAGCAGCAGCAAATCTTTGAATCGAAACAGTTAAAGGACGAACAGATATGCTCTGATCCAATAAGGTAGCCAAGAAATTATTATGCCTCTGTAAAAAAGAAAAGAAAATATTCATCTTTAATAGGTCTCTAACCAATTTCTTAAACCGTAAGTATACATTTGAAGTATTTTGATTATAAATTGTAATGAATAAACTAGGTAAGACACCTCTAGTTGGTCTGCATAGGAGAGGTAGTTGAAAGGAAGAATGTAGTCATCAGCCACGTAAAGACCTAAAAGCCCCCAAACTCCAGCAACTGAAACACAACATCATAAGAGTGGTGTCATATTGAAGCATTAATTGTCTTCTATTTCATCAGATGACAACAACTGTTCTATGTTTTGAAAGAAAAGACGACCAACCAGCCATGTGACGACGAAACAAAGGATCCCCATATCTTTTCATCCAGTCATAGGAATCAAAGGCTGTGTGATAGACAGGGAAATCTGAACACGTATGAACATTTAATGAACAAACGGTTTATCATATCAGAACTATCTACTAGAATTACTGGTATTTGCAAAAGCAAAGAGCAATTATCTGTCCCCGCTGCCTCTTTCTGGGAGACTGGATAAAGCAAGACAATTTTAAAAATCCACAAAAAACCTGAATAAGTGCTCAGAAGATAACTTACGTGACTTTGCTTTTATGCCCTATACATGCATATAATCTAACTTAAGATTACTCAAAAGAATACTTATGATGCTGCTGATATTACAACCAGCATAAATTTTACATACCTAGTCCATAATATATATCAACACATGGAACCCCAGCATGTTGCAGAAATGGAACAAAATCAGAAAACACTCCACTGAGTCTTTGGATCTGCATTGAGCCATGAAGTCCCAGTTAAATATCAAATAAAATTCTATGAATGTAAGGTAAGGCAACTGCATTTGACATGTTAAAGCCAATTCTATAATTGCTTCAAACAGAGCAGAAAGGGGTTAAAATTTTACTACCCCTGCTTATAGGTTCCAAAACAAAAACACTACTCGCATCAAGTGCAAATACTACACATCTCTTGACAGATGTTACAAAGGTCATGCGCTTTAGCAAGGTTAGAAAACAGAGAATGAAAGTAAGATCGAACTAAATCGACAACTGCACAAGTTAAGAGGTAACAATTAGCTATAGGTGCAAGCTATGATGTCAATGATTTATTTGTTCATGAAACAAATTGCTTCACCAATAATCTATCTAAGCCTGTTCATTATTTATTTAATACAAAAATATGTCCACATGCAATGAATGAACACCCACATCTATGGAAACAAAAAATTTCATAAGCAATTGTGTAACTGATTGAAACTTGAAATCCCTGGTAAGTTCTACTGAAAATAACAACAAAATTCAAATCCTGGAAAAGAAGGGGATATAGCAATCACTTTCAAATTTAAGCCCATGTTTCCTTCCAGCATTTGACAGATATAATACCAAGATGACGACGAAACTGAAAAACATCAATACGCAATTTTAAGCATTTAAAACATTCTTAGATTTTGAGGTGGCTTACACTAGTGGCTAGGTTCCCACTTGCCCACTTCTCATATATTGTTGCCCCAACCGAGTCCGGATCCTCAACCTGAAAATTGCTTTCCATTATTAGTTGAGAACAATGTATAAGTGAAGGTATCTTCAAAATAATTCACTTGAAAGCAACTGTTAGAAACTTTTTAGAAACCAAAGTGGTACATTTCCCTTGAGTCACCTTCTTTGTAATCTCAAGAAGAAGATCATCTAGCTGAGGCGTCGCACCAGCAAAGAATCCTGGCCCTTGAACTGCACAATCTACATTAATATAGGCCACTGCTTTGGCACCCAAATTGATTATATTTTGTTCGACCCATTCAGTAGATCCTGTTCAAGCATAAAAACAATCTTGTCAAGGGCCATAATGGAGGAGAAGTATCTTTATTACCATCTAATCTCAAACTTAGTCCTAAATGCACAAGATATGAGAAGTCAACTATAAATCTGCATAAACAATTAATCTATATCAAATCAACCCTCAATCGCAAGTTAACTGAACTTCATTTGTACATAGAGCCATTGCAATTGGCCAGGTCTTATAAGGCTTGTTAGGTTCATGATCCTAGTCGCTGTGGAATATCAACATACTTAACAAATCAAATCAAATGATTGTTTTTTAATCAGTGTCCCTTTTTTGGTATGCAGATCCTAAGAGTCCTCTCATTACCAACCAGTAGACATCATATGGCTGAGTCTTGCTGGTATCAACAACGAGAAAAAAACAACCAAATAAAAACCGCAACTAACTAAGGCTCTTGGCCTAGACAACAACCTAGGTTTGGGGGATCGGAACAACGCAAGAGGTAACGCCTAGACCGATGTTTAAAAAAAAAGATTTGAAATTGTTTTATTTAAATTTGACTAAGGTAGTTTCGCTTGATTTCACAGGAAGGAAACAGGAAATAAAACACCGAACCAACCACAAAGAGGGAAAGCAATATTCCCCAAGACTACGACAATGGAACGACACCACATAGACTCTTTAGCTCTCAATACAGACAATCATGGTAGTTGTTAACTCGCTCTTCTATTGAGGTCCCCATTACTCATCCATAGGGAACTGATTTCGTCATTAGTGACTTGGTATAGGAGTGACTCTAATACTGTAATAAAACTGGGTCTGACTCCAACTCAAAAGACACCTTGAGCAGGATTTCTCAAGCCTTATAAGGCTTGTTAGGATCTTGATGCGGGGTGTCAAGACACTTAACAGATATGACCAATCTGCCATTAACAACATGCAGTACTCTAACGAATAATATCATGGTTATTCGAGTAACAGAAGTAGAAGGTATGAACAGAACATAAAATGATCTGTACTATACATTCCAAAACAAAAGAGCTAACCAAAGTACCACTTGTGCTTTTCACATCAGCAGTACCAATCCAAGGTAGTTCGGAGATGATTAAATGTTGTTCGCTCCCACACCATGCATTATATAGGTCGTGTCATCATGGACCAACATATCATTTGGAAAACAATTCAGAGACTGTCATCCTGCACACCCACAAACCATATGGTGCATAAATGACAGGAGAAAGTAATATTACCTACCATCCCGAACTCCTCTGCATCCCAGCTTGCGAGGATAATTGTTCTTCTAGGTTTCCATCCCATCTGAACTAAAAGAGCATATCGTCTAGCTATGTCAAGCAAGGTAGCAGTCCCACTGTTCGGATCAACAGCTCCATATGTCCATGCATCTCTGTGATTGCCAAGGATGACATAGCGATCAGGTTCCTCTAAACCCCTTATGATAGCAACAATGTTGTGAATTGTCACAACTTTTTCCTCACCCTAAGAAAAGCAAAGACATAATTTATTACCAATAAGAGTAAGTGAATATCAAGAAGGCACAGTCAAATAGATATGTTCGAAAAGCAATTCTTTTACGACCTTGTCTATACTGTCTTGCTTTTAATAATTTTTAAAGAAAGCATCACGAAAGAGAGAGAGAAAAATCCAAATTAGTATCATCCTCAAATGGAAAAAGGCCCTGGTGGCAATTGATTATAATCACTAAAACTGAAGGCAGGTCAAGGACATGGGGTCTTTTTCACTGGCAAATCTGTAAAGCACCCATTAATCGAAAATATACCAAGCTGTCATCTAATGACCTAACATAGTTGTTAAGGTAAAAGAAATGAGAGCCAAAAAATTGTAATAAGTCAATGCTTATCATGGATTTTTTGAGAAGAGAAGTGCACTAGATTCCAGCCCAAGAAAACTGAAAAGTGGTGTGAACATACATACTGATTTTGCTGTCGTAATAATTGCTAACGTCATGCTTATGGGACCCCAACAAGCAAGCAAATTTTACCCTGCTTGTGCTCAACAAATTCAATGAGTTACAAAATTTCAAGTTCCCAGTTCATCAAACTTGAAATAGCATAGCAG
>JANQAP020000150.1:1009025-1023843 GCA_026874005.2 Erythroxylum coriaceum
AAATTTAACTTAAAATTCGATCAACTCAATTTCATTTATTTACTTCACGTTAAGTCTAGCTTAAAATGTCAATACGATGAAGGGCATGTATAAAAACATAGAAGATATGGAAATAGATCAATATTAAGTAATAAGTATTAACATTCTTAGACACACAATAAGAGAGTGATTGATAAGAGCGAAAACCTCTGTATGTGCATGCCAATGCCTTGAGCAAATGCACACAATCAAGCCGTAACATGCAAGGTCTTGTCAATGGAATAATAGATCAAGATATGGGTATCACCAAGTTAATAACATGTAACACAGGGAACATGGACATCCTAGTGATTATTAAATATGTCAACCTCTCTGGAGTCCTGTATGCTTTTGGAAGTAGCCATGTGTAACTCACCAGTTTAAAATCTTCTCAGGATCAATCATCTGACATACACAAGTAATAAAGAAAAGTGAACAGATGTATGTAAGAAGTAGATCAGGAGACGCCAGTCCAATGAGAACATATAGGAGAACACATTCGAATAGATCTAGTTACTTCCAAGTTTATTTATTTACAATGAAAAGAACAGATCAGTTTCTATATTTAAATAAAAATTCCACTTAAAACAAATAAAAAAAAACCATTGTGAAAGTTGACCCATTGAGGAGGGCCTAAATACGATCCATGATTTGTAATGGAGTTGATGAAGAGAGTACGACTAGGAGTAAGTATTTGTCACAATTCGAAAAGGGTTGGTTAATTTTGTTAAGTTGTGTTGGATGTTGTGAATTTTGAGAGAAATGGGTATATGGAGAAATGCGTACCAGGAAGTGACCAGTTCGAAGCCGTTGTTTGTAGCAATCTACGCAACAGTGGTGGTGGGGATCGTGTTCTCGTCGTTCTACGTCTTCTCTGCCGTCTACTCCAACAACAACTCTTCTACTTCATGGCTCTCTTCTCCTCCTTCAATCACCTCTCGTATGATTTCCTTTTATTTGTCTGTGGTTTTGTAAATGAATCCAGTTTTTACCAGTAGTGGACGAGATTAGAGAGTAATGTTGATCATCATGTTGTTCTTGGGTTTTTGGCTTTGTCTTTCGTCCTCCCGTAGCTCAAGTTTGATTTTTTCTTTTTTGGACCAGGAATTGATTATGCAGCAATTTCAACTTTCAGTTTGAAATACTGACCGTTTAATTCTATCCATCTCTGGTTTAACTACTATTGAGCTTTTGGGTTGTTGAAAGTGTTATCTTTCTTAACAGTTTTGGTTAACAGAGGATTCTTTTTGCCATAAAGCTGGAAATTTTGTCCCATATACTAGTCTGGAAAATCATGGAAGCCCAGCTTTTTCAAAAGTTCAACCGTATCCCTTTTATAATTGTTCATAGCAAATGTTGCTTTTATTCGTTCTCATTCTCTTCATAGCATAAAACACTTGGATTCCGATCTGCACTTTATGCTGGTGATATTGGAGCTTAATGGAAATGCTTCCAGTGTCATTAATGTGCTGGCTAACTTAATTTTTTTGTTTATGTTTCCTTCCTGATCATGGTTTGCCTGCCCTTTGTGTAGTCTTATCAGTGCAGTTTCATCTTTGTGATATACTTGTCCAATCAATCCACTCATCACAATTAGTCGTTTACCATTTATTTGCTTCCTCAACAAACTCTATTCTTCTCAGATGTGGATGCTCCTTACTTGGATCGATCAAATTATTCTCAATTATCAACGTTTGCTCCTTTGATGCCAACATCAAAGCTTCCAAACAAAGAAACAAAACCAATTTGGGATGCTCCTCCACGCAATTCCAAAATTCCTCCTCTAAAGAATTTTAGACTCACAAAACAACTGGTTGAGGAGAGGGTCAAAGATAATGTCATAATTGTTACATTTGGTAATTATGCATTCATGGATTTTATCCTTACATGGGTTAAACACTTGACGGATATGGGGCTTTCTAATCTTCTTGTCGGTAAGTCATGTAGACAATCTCATTTGCTTAAGATTTGTTCAGTGGGACTTCAGTTCCTGAAAGTTGTTACTTAAAACTTCCTCTAAAATAGGTGCTATGGACACTAAGCTCTTGGAGGCTCTGTACTGGAAAGGGATTCCTGTTTTTGACATGGGAAGTCACATGAGCACGTCAGATGTTGGCTGGGGCTCAGCAACCTTTCATAAAATGGGGAGAGAAAAGGTTATTCTGATAGATGCAATCCTCCCTTTTGGATATGAAGTATTAATGTGTGACACTGACATGGTTTGGTTAAAGGTACTGGTCTATCTATTTGGTTTCATCTTTTAGACTCCATACTCCTGAATTATCCCCATGCCAGAATCATTTCAAATATTTCATCTTTTTTTTCCCTTTTTCATTTGGAAGTATTTTATATTCTTAGTGAGCCTATTTGGTTGTTGTGGCAATGGTTGCTACGTCTGAAATTAAACGCAAAAGATTGAGAGTGTCATTTCAGGTTATCCCATGTAGGCAAGGTCTTGGATAGAAAATTCTGAAAAAAGTAAAAAGAAAGTTGAAATCGTGTAATTCAGTGCTCTTTTGCATGAAGCGATTTATCAGGAGCCTCAACCTACAATCTTGCCTTGGCAAGCCTTTACATTTCGTTTGGTGGTATGGTGCCTATCTTATCTAAGGGATAAAATTTCTTTGTGCCCTGTTCCTATTATTCCAATTATATCATTTTCTCTTCCCAACTGATTAAATTTGGTGTAGCACAACAAACAAAAATTTGTGAAGATTCGTGTGTAATTTCATATTTCTCCTGCTTCAATTCTGATATTGTTGTGATCATCTTGTGTATATAATCAAATGTTTTGTGGTCATTTTTACAACAAACTTCTTCAGAAATTTTATTTCTTTTTATTTAGCACCATCATTTTCAGTATAAACTTCATAGGATTGTCCATTATCCTTGAACAGAATCCACTTCCGTATCTTGCTCGATATCCAGATGCAGATGTTTTAACTTCAAGTGATCAAGTTGTACCCACAGTGGTTGATGACAGTTTGGAAGTTTGGCAACAAGGTGATTTGCCCTAGATTAATAATTCTTGCACTTTGTTGTCCCTTGTGTAGCTTTATGGCTGTTAAATTGGAGGCTCCTACATCATCCACGACATTTTTCCACACTTCCCCATTTTGATTGGTTGGAATGTCAAGAACTTTAAAGAATGACGACAATTATCTACCTTTTCCAGACAACTGACTAGGCGGCATTATGGAGTGAATTCGTCTAGTTAATAATAATCATATAAAAATTGGCTGGTCTAATGGCAGATAATTAGCTCCCTCTTCCTTCACTTTGTTTTAAATACAGGTGAGGGTGGGGGTAGCGTGATCCTTTCCTGCCTACTGGACAAAGAAAACAAAATGATGGAAGAGCCCTTATAATGCCTGAATATTTCTCTATATGCGTGCAGTAGGAGGCATGAATTCAGTAATTGTACTTGTAACTCTGCACTGTACTTAGAGATCTTCCAACAACGTACAGCATATTCATGAAGAATGGTATACTTGGATTTATTCTTCATAAATAAACTTCATTTGTAGCATTCAGTCCAGCAAACTCGCCTGATTTGTGTAGTATATTAACAGTAGCGTGAACGTTCTCAGTCCGTTGCTTTAATACTTTTGGCTTCTATTGTATGTTTCACTACTATGCTAATTGAGAGTGATGATCGCTCAACTAATAGGCTTGTTTCTTCACTTCATAGTTGGTGCTGCCTATAACATAGGAATATTCCATTGGCGCCCAACAGAGTCTTCAAAAAAGTTGGCAAAAGAATGGAAAGAAATGCTTTTGGCTGATGACAAGATATGGGATCAGAATGGGTTCAATGATATTGTGCGGAAACAATTAGGACCTTCTGTTGATGGGGAAAGTGGTCTTGTCTATGCGTTTGATGGAACTTTGAGGCTTGGAATTTTGCCAGCAAGTATATTTTGCAGTGGACACACCTATTTTGTGCAGGTGGCGTTTTCTATGTGTTGATTTAGCTTTTACAATAGCTTTCTATGCTTCCTCTTGTCTTGACATAAAGAGCATGAAAATGTGATCAAAAGACTAATGTCGAGATCCTTGTGGATATATTTGCAGGCTATGTATCAGCAACTCAGATTGGAGCCGTATGCAGTGCATACAACATTTCAGTATGCAGGTACTCCAGGAAAGCGCCATCGGTTGCGAGAAGCCATGGTTTTCTATGATCCTCCAGATTACTATGATGCACCAGGTAATAACATGCCTCACTTCTCAACAGTTTTTTCACGTTTTGTAAAACTTTAATTTATTGGCAATGCTATAAATTTGTATCAACACTGTCAATGGATGTTTTGTTATCCACTAGATATTTCAATTTATTTAGAATCTATGAGTTCTTTCTGAACTGAATATCTAAACTCGACACTTCAGTGGCAATGGATTCAACAGCTTACATATGTCCTTTTGTTATCTTCAATTATTTTTTGTGCTCTTCTTTCATCCAAAAGTTCCCCTCTGATCAGCCAAAGTTTAAGAAATGAAATGGGGCTTTAAGGCTATGTTTGGTTGGGGTTTTATAATGGAATAGAATGGAATGTAATATTATTCCATCGTTTGGGAGGAAGTTTTATAATGGAATGGAATAGAATGGAATGGAAGAGGAGGGTTACATATTACATCCCATTCTATCCTGAACAGTAAAAATGAAAAACCTACGATTTTGGAGGTTTAGGATGGAATGTAAAATGATAAACAACTTTATACTATATTACATTATAAACGCTTCATCCAAACAACATTTCACTACATTATATTATGAACTCTTCCATCCTTCCCAAACAATAATTTTCTAATATTACATCCATTTACGTTCTATTTCATTATAAACCATTCCATTCCATTCCATTCTATTCTATTAAAAACTTTACGTTCAACCAAACATAGCCTAACTGTCTCAGCTTCTTCAACAACTGAAATTTGAATTAATTTTGTATTCAACACTTTACACTTCTTGCTTGGGTCATTGCATCTGCTTTTAGTTAATGGCTGAAATCTGTCTTTGTTTAAGATAATTGCTGCTTTTTACAATCACCTTAAATTTATGCAGGAGGTTTTTTGTCATTTAAGCCATCTATTCCAAAGAGTTTGTTAATTGAGGGGGAGCATAATCTTGAGTCACACTTTGCCGTAATTAATTATCAGGTATGCACCAACTGACACAGTTTGAGTTCTGCAGCTTGTCTAATATCATCTTGATTCTCATCCTTCCTTCACTGTCTTCAGATGAAACAAATAAGGACGGCACTGGCAATTGCATCATTGTTAAATCGCACCCTGGTGAGAATAATTTCTTTCCTGAACCTGCTTTCCCTCTTATGTTTTGGTAGTCATATGTCTATTGATTTATTTCCATTTCACAATTTAAATTATTGTCTCTTGGCTTCTCTTCCTTAATTTTTTTTCGGGAGAAATAACTAAAACCTGTAGCTTGCTATGAACTCAAGAAACCTCTAAAATCTTACCTACTGTCGACACTAGGCAAGAAAATCTTCTTTGTAAAGGAGTGAGATCAAGTAAGTTGATGGGTAAACTGTTTTCTGAATCTACTTCCCATACACAACTTTACTTAAACTTATTTATGTTGGTTATTGCTTTCTCATTTTCATACATAAAGTGGTTTCAATGGAAGCAATAACGGAAATAGTAGTAATGAGTCAGTGTAAAATGCACTAAAGTTTTGTTTGTTGATGTATTCTATGTGTACATTTCAGATCATGCCTCCATTATGGTGCAGATTGGATAGGCTATGGTTTCCCCATCCTGGAGTTCTGGAGGGGTCAATGACTAGACAACCTTTTCTCTGCCCTTTGGACCACGTATTTGAGGTGCTTTCTTTTATCTTGAAGATTGTTGTGGGAACTACTATTTTCTCCTTATCACTTAACGTGTGAACTACTTTCTGCTTGAGACAATGTTTGTTTGTTATGTACTTGGGAAATGTACATGTGTGGTATTACTCAGCTCCCAGAATCTGTGGGACAAAACTTTATTCAGTATGTTTTCAGCTGCCAGTGATGTCCATTTATGGTGCAAAATGAAAGCAGATCACAAGATTTCCTACTCATATGGCCATTGGCGATTGGTTTTCATGTTTTGTAGAAGACTTCAATTCGTGCAATGTGAAGTAGTTTCTCATGCCATTCTGATGTGCATTGCATTTATACATATTTCAATTTGCAGTGGAATATGACCAGGTTGACATGGGATCAACTTCCAGGCTCTACAGCTTGTATCCTAATTGCCCAGCATCAGTTAAAGCATATTTAGAAATCTGCATACTGCATTAATTTTAAAGTTTCCCTTTTTGTTGTTGTACTCAAAATTTTTCTTTTTCAGTTACCAAAAAAATCAATCCAACATAAGTTTTCTTGTTTAAAGTAGTTGCTAATATTAACCCGGATTGTGCCTCTTGTTAATTGGGCCTGGGCATAAAATTCTTGAGTTTAATCATTTCTTCATGACTGTGAATATAAAAAGGAACTAAGATTAAAACACGCTTATGCTTAAATATGAACTTTTGGTTTTTGGGGAGGGGGTAGATTATACCTTAGCTCCTATAGTTGTTCAGATATTCATTATTAAGTACTTCTTAGTTTTTTTTTTTTTTTTGGCTGTGTTTTTGGTCCCATTCTATATGCTCATGATGAAGTTCTAAACTAATTGAACCTAAGCTACTTTTTGTAGTTTGTTATGGTATGAGTTTGTATTTCTCCATAACCAATAGGTTGCAAGCACTGTATCTGAAGTTGGTGGTCTTCGGTTGTTTAATTTGTTTCTTTTTGGAATCCATACTAACCCTATTCTTTACTTAATTTCTGGATCAGCTGTAACAGCTTGATCTTTATTATTAGCTTTAGAGTTAGGTCTATTAATTCTCACCTTTTTGCCTTTCATGTTCATTCTGGAGCTTTAATTATTTCCTCAAAAATGCCATTTGGATTTGTGTTGAGCCGTTGAATGCAGTTGCATTAGATATTATGTCTAATTTTGCTTTCTGATAGAAAAAATCGGAAAATGTTTTTCTCCTGAACTTTGCCATACGACTGTCTTATTGAAAGGAATATCTACCGGACTGCAGGTAAATGTAATGTTGAAAGACCTGCCATTGGAGGAGTTTGGCCCTGGAATTGGCATCAGAGAGTATTCCTTTCTAGACAATCCATTACTGCCTCTCCATGTAAAGAACTGAACTTACATGTCTGCTAAAAGAACTATGATGTCAGTGCTTCCAAATTAGCGATCCTTTGAACTTTTGTAGGTGAAACAATCATGGCTTAGTGTTCAGCTTTGTCAAGATGGAAGCCAAGACTGTCATGCGTCAAACAATATAAGTTCGTCAGGATTACTTAAATTTCCGAAACGCAGCAATGAAGAAACGGTAATTGAATTTTTTTTTCAAGCTTTTGATGCTACCTGCTTAATGTGTATTTGGTTTGATTATTACGAGGAATATTGTGTTAATGCAGTCAAATCATTATTGTTTTGTACAGTAAGTCTTCATACTTCATAGACACAAAATTGTTGAACATGTGCAAAATTTGGATTAGTTAATCTAGGATCTAGAAGTAGCATGTTGTTTAGTTCAGTTATGGGGTATTCTTTTGTCGAAGACTCGAGTAACTTGTTTCTTAGACTCCCTCTCAATGCCAGCCTTGTCTCACTAACTTGAACTTTGTTTCCAATTGCAGTTCAAGACAATATTCTCAGCATTCAAACACATCAAAGTCATTCAGTTCTCTTCAATGCAAGATGCTTTTGCGGGTTTCACCAATAAGGCAATTCTTCTCTTTTTCCTGGTTCGGCTTGGTTTAAGTTTAAAGATTTATGAGCTTCACTCTTTATGTAGTAATTCCCTGTTAAATATCCTCAGGAAAGAGAAGAAAAGTTTAGGAGACGTGTGAAGCAGTACGTTGGTATATGGTGTTGTGTGGCTAGTCACACTCCTGGACATGTATATTACGACATGTATTGGGATGAGAAACCCAGCTGGAAACCAATGCCTCCTCAAACTCCAAAAGACGACCACCCGCCATGGTGAGGCCTGGTTCTCATGCCTATGTATGTCAAGATATCAGAATGAAAACCGACATCAGAAAGGACATCCAGCAATGGTATACATGGAACAGATACAGGGAAATTTGAAGATACCGTAGGCTGGTTTAGTTCCAAACTCATGCAAGATGGCACAAATACCTATTTACGCACAGATGGAAAGTAATCCAATTTTTGTAACAGAGAAAGGCTGTTGCATTTCCTTTCATCCTTGTAACATTAGAAGAAATTTTTCCCACCTTGTATCATGCATTTCCAGTCCAAATAAGAAAATAGTTCTTAGAAGATATATCATTCTTGTCAGATCTTGATGGCTTTATCTGACAAAGTCAGGTACTTTCACTGCATAAACAAAAGCTTCGACTTTCAGTTTAATATGCTTCTTTGGCTACTGATATTTCTCTTTAATGAAAGATCCATCCAAAACCATTTCCTCAGGCCTTTTGCTGTTCTCTTACTCATTTGTGTCTCATATCAGCCTAGATATTGTCAAATTCTAAGCTCCATAAGCTTCAACAGTTGAGCAAAAAGCCTGAAAAATCTAAATGTGTTACGTTTAGAGAATTTGAATTGGTGTGAGAACCAAAAGTGCATACATTGCCAAAATAAGGTTATTATAAGTAGTTATTAAATTCTTCAACTGTCTACTTAAGTAAATTTGTGAACGCTTAATTTCTCTTATCAGTTAAGAGATTCACGTATTAAGAAAGACGCAGAATGACGTGAACGACATAAAAATATATAATTTTTATAAAGATTGATCGAAAGTTTCAATAATTTACTCATTCGTTAAAAAGTTTGTTCAATTTATTCATCTTTTAATAGATAATAAAATAAGTATTTTTTGCATTTTTTCCTATAATACAAGTTGTTGATTATTCTTGGCTCCATAATTAAAGTTTGTGTTTTGACTAACACCAAAATGCATACATTGTCTTGTGTGATCAAACGAAAAGTCTTTTTCTTGTTGTCACTTTTAGTAAGATACAAATCCTGCTCATCAAATCATCTGTTTTATTTATTCTTATTCAACACTGTTCCATTAAATCTCATTCATATATTTATGTGCGATCTACGTAAATGTGTTGATGAGATTTAATAGAATATAATAGGAACACCATAACTGATATAAAAAATATGATCTCCAAATCTTGAGCCTGCATTCATCTACTTAATGCAAGGATATGATTAGATATGTTAATGTTTGGATTAAGTTGGATCTAATCCTTAAAAGGCACAGGTCGAGTTTAGTTTGTCAAACAAGTTATTTAACTTAACAATTGGTAATTAAATAATTATATGATTTAAAGATACAAATTAACTTTTAGTAAAAGTGTTTACAAAATATTAAATTAATTATTAATATTTATGCATTAACTCTTAAAATTAACGAGGGAGACTTTTAGAGTAACTAACAAAATTTGAATCATAGAAACAACCTCTTTGTATAATTACAAAAAAAAAAGGCCGCATACATTGACCCCTTAAATCCTCGCAAAGCAAGAAAATACGGGATACATTGACTTTAACTCTTAAATTTAATATTTTTAAAAATAATTTTGATTTAAACATAATTTAATAATAACGTTAATATTAATACAATAACAATAAAGGTTTATACTATAAAAGAAATTTAAGGGATTTATTATTAAAATTTTATAAAATGTTTTAAGAATAAATTAATATATTTTACCTAAAAAACAAGTAAATAGTAATATTAAATTAACTCGTTGCATTAAAATGGATAAAACAGTGAATTAAGTTCAGTCGACGTGTCAGCACATAAACCAATTAAAAGCATCACGTGGGGCCCGCTATAGATTGTCATGCTAGGATGTCAAACGCTAAACCAGAGCAGAACTGTGGTCTTGTATTCTCCAAGCTCAGCTCTCCGGTCCGACCGCCATGGCAACTTTTTCTTCTCTAGCCCTGTTATCGTCATTCAGAGGACCTGAATTATACAGACAGAGAACTTCTCTGGTTCTCTCTGCACCTTCCAACTTGTCTTTAATTGGTTCTTTAACCTTCACTACTCGATTGAATACGACTCCTCGAATCGTGTGTTCGGTTTCTGTCTCAAACCCGGAAGTGAAAACCGGACGACCCGATGATCTGGTTGCTTCCATTTTGTCTAAGGTAAGACCCAGTTGGATGGAAGCCTTGTATCTGCATGTTAAGTGTGAAACATGACTTTTGTGGCTTTGGCCGTGCATTTTTTTGAGTTGTCATATTAGTGAACATTGTAATTACTAATTATTGATTGCTGAAGATGATGCATAAAGTAGGTGTTTGAAGTTCATTTTTTGAGTTGTTTTCATGAAATCTGAATATAAAAATGCACATTAGGTTGCAGGAACAGATGGCGGGGTTTCACTGAGTAAAGAACAGCACCAAGAAGTGGTTGATGTTGCTCAAGAACTGCAAAAGTATTGTGTTCCTGAACCTGTGAAATGCCCACTTATCTTTGGAGGTGAAGTTCTGAATATTCGCAAACACAAACCTGTATTTGTCTTCACCATTTCTTTCAAGTTTTGGGTCCAGTACTGGTTACCCTTTTCTCTCGAAGTAGCAATTCATTGATTTCTGAGCTTAACTGGTCTAATTCAGAGTGGGATGTGGCATACTGTTCAAGGCCAACTTCACCTGGTGGTGGGTATAGGAGTGCATTGGGACGCCTCTTTTTCAGAACAAAAGAAATGATTCAGGTTGTTGAAGCTCCTGAAACAGTGAGAAACAAGGTGGCTTTTTCTGCTATGGGGTTCCTGGATGGAGAAGTCTCTTTAAAAGGTACTTCCTTGGTGCCCCTAACTAGGAGTAAAATAGGAAGTGAATGAATTTAGTTATCCACCTTGATTCACGTCCCCATCCAGGATTAAATAATCTGAGTAAAACTCCTTTTTCAGGGCATATTATGGCCTTTCTGTGATATAAAGATGTCAACTTTCATGTCTTTAGACCTTATCTTCAACATAAACCTGTATTATCGATGACAAGACCTCGTCTTCAATTGCTCTTTTTTTACACACCCACATACAGGTAAATTGAAGGCTTTGGATGATAGCTGGATTCAGGTCATATTTGAACCACCGCAACTTAAGGTGGGAGCCTTGGAGTTCCAGTATGGAGGTGAGAGCGAAGTTAAGCTGCAAATAACATATATTGATGAGAAGATTAGATTGGGGAAAGGCTCGAGAGGTTCTTTATTTGTTTTTCAAAGGCGCTAGTCTCAGCCAACTTAAGCTCCTTCCATGTAATGTATACCTTCGAGATGAGAACAAACGCTTTTTAAGTCATATCTCGGTCCTTGCATTGAGAAAGTTTCTTCAGGAATATCAGATTTAACTCCTCCGTGTTCCCTCCTGTTTCTGTTTCTTCCATCGATGTCAAACCATTGGCGATAGACCAAATGAACCCATTGATCTTGCGTGCTTATTAATAACTGCTTTCTAAAACTTGAATAATTGTTATGTATCCAGAAGTAATGTTAGATACATAAAATCTTACATGATCAAAATGATAAAGCGCAAATTTGGATATCAAGACGGCAAATGTATGGTCTAGTCTATTGATAGCTGAGGAAACCCTCATTTTAGGAGCCTTTCTAAGCATATAAATAAAGAATTCAATGTAATTACCGAAGTCTGAATGTTAACTTTTATAGGAACTCTCTCTCACCAGACTTAAGTTTACATCATAGTATGAACAGGTGTTTAAATTTACAGACCAAACTTCTTTGGTCTCAAATACGTGGATGAGCCTTGCCGTAGACCCGGCGTTGCAACTTGTTGCTGTTGTTTCGTTCTTTTCTCTCTCTCTTTTTTTTTGCTCTCTGTTTCTGCCTCTGCCTGAACTTTTCGCAGATTTTCCATTTCCTCTTCCATCGCTGTTTTCTCTTCCTTCTGTTTTTTCTTGTGTTCCAACATGGATGTGTCCGAATCTTTCACTGAAAAGAACATCGGTCCCAGCTCGGCCAACCACTGGGGCTCCACTGCAGTGGCACACTGCATATATTCCTTTGTTGTCAAAATCAATTCATGATAAACAACATAATCTGGTGTATAACCCAATCCATATAGAGCACTGCTTGGATGCAAATGGCATGGCATCCCACTTCTACAATTAACATACTCGCCAACACCTTTTAGTCTGGCTGAATTATGAAAATATGCAGAACAAATGGCCTTCCGTATAATGTCCCATTCATATCCACAAGATGTTAATGGTATTTTCAATGTCTTCAGGATATCCAAGAGCTGGGATCTGACTTCCCTAGCCTTGCGTAATCCCTTGACATGCAAAAAGTGATCATTACACCAATCTCCCCGATATTGGTGTTCTTTCCATTGCAAGTAGACATTAAGCAAGGTCAGATGGTCAGACTCGGGAACAAAAAATTTCTCCCTTGCAGCATCACTCTCCTCTGCCCTATCCTTTGGTCGGAAGAATACTGATGGCACTGAAAGCATTGAAACAATTGTCAAAACCTCATTTAAACACCCTAGTTGTTCACCCATCAAAAGCATCTTAGCAAGTGGGGGGTCCAACGGGAACTCAACCATTTTCCAGCCTATATCAGTCAGGTCTCCTACATTGTTAAGTGCACCCAAGATCCATAACTGGTACATGGAATTGAGGATGTTATCCTGTGGAGGTGGATCCATAAAGTCAAAATCCAGCAGGTTGTCAACTTTAAGAGACTTGAGCAGCAACACGACATTGCCAAGGTTTGTCCGTTGGATTTCTGGAACTTGACTGGGCAGCATCTCATTAAGGTATGCACTTTCTGTATAAAGCCTATAACAGGTACCTGGGCCAGTTCTTCCAGCACGTCCAGCACGTTGATCAGCAGCAGCACGGCTAACTGGGAAAACTTGGAGAGCATCCATACCCATCCTAGGGTTGTACACCTTCATTTTACCATATCCTGTATCAATGACGTAAAAAATTCCATCCACAGTCAAAGATGTCTCGGCAATATTAGTTGCAACTATGCATTTCCGGGCCCCATCTTCAGCTTTTTGGAATATCTTTGCTTGCAAATCAGCTGGAAGTTGAGAATATATGGGAAGTATCAAGAGTTTGGGAACTGTTTTCTTGGTTGAGGATAGAAGTTGTTCCATGCGCTCTGCAAGGGCATGACAGGCCGCCTCAATCTCATCTTGACCAGTCATGAATATTAGGATGTCACCTGGAGGACTGGTAATGTGAATAGTCATCGCCTGCTTCACTGCAGCTTCAACATAATCCTCACAAGGAGTTTTACTGTACAAAGTGTTCACAGGAAAAGTTCTCCCAGGAATGTGAAAAATAGGTACGCTGCAACACATTTGAAAAATCATTAAACAAATAATATCAAACGATCCTTTTAAATTGTCATGGTAAATGAAAAATCAATTTACCTCCCAAAAAAATTTGAAAATTTCTGGGCATTCAAAGTTGCAGATGTCACAATGAGTTTGAAGTCTCGTCGCGCTGCAACCACCTTTTTAAGGATCCCAAACAGCACATCAGTGTTCAAGGACCTCTCATGTGCTTCATCCATTACTACGACACTACAAACACGATAATGATATTTAGTGATCTTTCTCTACAAAAATACAGAACAATAATGGAGAGTCGTATGACCACATACCGATACTTGTCAAGTTCAGAATCCTTGAGTGTTTCACGCAACAGCACTCCATCAGTCATGTACTGCAAAAATTGTGCGTAAGAAATTGAGAATGCGACATTGTGATATTTTCAGAAACAAGGGTTAAATGAACCTACAACAACATAAATTTCACCCCGCCCTTTGTTAAGGAAAAAATAAATATCTTTTCACTATAATAACTCCATCAGTGCTGCAACACCATGCATGCAGAATTTGAGAAAGCAACAGTTTAATATTTTCAGAACCCAAAGTTCGATGAACCCTATAATAACATAATTTGCTTCCTTGCTGTGCATGCAAATTTTGAGAATGCAAAATATTTTAAGAATCAAAGGCTTAATGAACCTAAAATAACATAAATTGCCCTTCCCCCTTCTTTTAGGGTATATATAGCAACACAAACTGAAACTTATTTCTGGTAAGAGAGATTATTTCAGTATCCAACTAGCAACATCATAATCAAATTTAATACGTTCACTATCAGAGATCAACAATTTACCATACCTTAATTATGGTATTTGGTCCAGTCACATCTTCAAAACGAATGGCATAGCCAACCTTATCCCCCAATTCAGTCTCCATCTCTTCACTAACTCTTTTTGCAACACTCATAGCTGCCACACGCCTTGGTTGGGTGCAACCCACCATACCAGTTTTTGTATACCCATCTTCATGAAGATACTGTAAACAAGATTGCACTTTCGATTCAGTATTTCAGTTGGTAATAACACATACACTCTAGTTCTCCAAAGCAACAATAGAATTCTATAAGGAAATAAAAACTGTGGAAACCTGTGTCAGTTGGGTTGTCTTCCCAGAACCAGTTTCTCCAACCACGACAACTACCTGGTTTTCACGAATTATCTATCCAATGCACATTCAGAAAAGACAATAAGATAGTTAGCCAAAAGGTGTATACACTACAAAGTGAAAATAACAGTTGGCAACTAAAAAAAGAAAGTAAAAATGAAACTGTAAGAAACAGCTAATGGGCCAATTATATGAAATTCCGTTTCCCAGAATCAGAAAAGGCTGAAGAACCAGTCAGAAGTAGCAAAAAAGAAAGTAAAAATCAAA
>JANQAP020000150.1:1218628-1230236 GCA_026874005.2 Erythroxylum coriaceum
CCGTGTTGCACGCTTTGCAATTACCAATAGTTCACTAGCTATTCTATTGATGGCATCATGTCACGATTGTGAAATGTTGTCACTAATGCTCAAAGAGTAAATGACTCCAATAACAATAATTTTGGCTTCCATTAGATTAATAGTCTACTTTAGATTGATGTGGGGCTTTGAACTCTGAGTTAAACTTATACAACCCCACCATGATAGCGTGCAATTTAATCAGTAGAAGTTGTTTAGAAACAACCTTCCTTGAGATAAGGTCCCGCTTTGTTTCATTAATTCATTTAATGCCGTGAGTCAATGAATTATTTTAGATGGATAAACTCAAACCTAAATTAAATTTATCAATTAACATTTGAAATAATTACTGAAAATATGATTAAAAGAATTAGTACCTATGTATAGCTTTAACATTACGTACGATGTGATGAGAAATGTTTTAACAATAACAATAAAATGCTTCTTTGTAAGCCATTCCGTAAGCTATTGCCATATGGTGGGAACACAACCAATCATGGTTGAAACACTAGTCAGAACTGATAATGATTCTAAATCATAGTGCCTCATGTTGTATATATGCAATGCACCTCGTTTCCAAGAACCGGAAGGTCAAATTTTGCCTGATACTCGGTGACTTGAATGAAGATATGATTTTTTCTTATCCCATTCTGAGTCATGACTAGGGAAGTATATCGATACTACTTTTGACTGGTCCATCACGATGATTCATTTCCATTGCACTTACGATTAGAGAAGAAGATAACAACAAAGATGTTAACAATCACAAATTCATCGAAACGTGTAACTCTTCAATTTTATACTGATCCATCCAATTGGTAAGGCATTGAAGCATCTGTCTCTTTTTTGTTTTTTAATGGAAAAAGACGCTTTGGATGATGATTTTAGTCTGCGTCCCACTTCTTAAAGTGCATGATTAGATTGAAGTAAACTTTTGTTGGCCGACCCTCGAGATACTAATATAAGATCTTTTTAAGTAATACATCCATATAATTTATTCACTAATTTAAACATTACCTCTTTTAATATATTAAAAATTTTTAATATATAAACAGTTAATAAATCATAAGTTTCAAATAAATTATTTAAAAATTAATAATCTAAATTAAATAACCACGTAAGTTTAAATAAAATGTTTATAATTAAACTGAAAATTAATTATTACCTTTGATTTGTAATTTTTCAAGAAATCCATATAAAGAGATACAAACTCGACACTTCAAATATTTGAAATATATATACATACATGCAAATTATGTAGAGTTATTCAAACCTAATTTTTTAATTATATATGTTTAAGATAAAGTTTATAATGTATATCCTATATCCACATGATTAATGATACCAGGTGTCAAATTCTTTTCAATTAAGTATACCTCAGAAAGGTCTCGAGTCCGCAAAACATTTTCCACAGGATCATCCATATCCCTATTGTGCACAAAGCCACTTAGGTCCTATATAAATATATTGCATGCATCAATATAAAAATGTGATAGTGGATAAGCTTGTTACTGAAATTCTTAAAATTCAAGAAGGCACACCATCATCATCATCAACCAATCAAATTGATTTACTGAAATTTCTAAAATTCAAGGGGCAGACCATCGTTATCATCAATCAATCAATTTGATTCTCCCCGCCAACATATATGCTATGCTAACACCTCAAAGTAATGATGTTACATTCGTTGTAGCTTACCCAGTTTCTTGTTTTAACAGGCAATTGTGAGTTTATAATATAATATGCAGATCTGTGTTCTTTTGTGCTATTTTTAAAATGTATAAAATATCATCTACATCTATTTCAACTCCTTATCTTCAAATCAAATTATTACACACAACATCTACAGTTAAACTTAAGAAATTAAGATGACGTGGAAGCAACCTCTCCAGGGGAGGGGAGTTTGTCTTGGACCTAAAGTCCAAAAATAATAAATTACACCTTGTTACGTCACCACCTTTTCATGAGATCTAGTAGGTCCAAAATCAAACTCATTACACTCGCGAAGTTCATAAAATTAAAGTAAGCAAGTGTGAGCACGTATGCTCGTTGTATGGATAGATATGTCGACACCCGTCGGTACAAACAGCTATCAGTATTTTGCCTAGAAAGTTTTTGACTTGATCCTTATCGTTTGTAGAAAATACTTAAAATACACTTTGCCATCCCTAAGTTCATGGTCTCATGTCTCATTACCCACGAAAATAATGTAAAACAATGATATTTTAGGGTAAATAAAAATTGCAATATATTCTTTTCTCATATGGAAACAATATATCGAGATACAATTATATTTTAGATAGAATTCTATTTTCAGAAAAACTCTAAAAGACTCGTGTGTTTATCCTGTCTAATAGGTTATATTTATCCTTTTATATTTATGCAGTCTAATAATAGATTATATTTATCTATGTATATTATGCAAATAGGTCCCCATTTCTCCTCAAATTGGAGCATAAATATCCAATGTGCCAACTTGCCAATCAAATTATGAACGCCCTTTTCGAAACTGCCTTTATAAGTACGTCATAAAATTGATCTTCATACTTGACATACAAAAACTGAATAATCTTTTGATTTAACTTTTCCTTGACAAAATGTCTGTCAATTTCAACATGTTTGGTACGATCATGTTGTAGACGATTTTGTACAATCTCAATGGCAGCCTTATTATCACAACAAAGATTCATAGGTTTTGTATGCTCAATCCCCAAATATGATGGAACATGCTTAACTCATAATAACTCACATATTCCATGAGTCATACCTCGAAACTCATCTTCTATACTTGACCTTACAATAACCTTTTGTTTCTTACTTTTCCAAATTACAAGATTTCCTTCCATAAAATTAAAATAAACAGATGTAGATTTTTAGGTTGTTTGATCACCTGACTAATCCACATCTGTGTATTCTACAATGTTGGAAACCCTATTCTTTGAAAAGAATAAATCTTTTCCTGGAGAGCCTTTCAAGTACCTCAAGATTCAGTATACTGCATCCGTGTGTTTTTCACTCAGCTGATGCATAAATTGACTAACAACACTCACTCCATTTGCTATATTTGACCTAGTATGAGAATGATAAATTAACCTCCCAACTAACCATTGATAGCGCCCTATGATTGTTGTAATTTGATTTGGGAAAATTCCAAGCTTATGATTCATTTCCATAGGCATTTCAACTGGTTTGCAGGCAAGCATTCTAGTTTCAGTTAAGAGGTCAAGTACGTATTTTCTTTGTGAAAGAGAAATTCCATGATCTGTCCTTACTACCTCAATACCTTGGAAGTATTTAAGTTGTCTTAGGTCCGTCATTTCAAATTCAGTGGCTAAGTGTTCTTGTAGAGCTTCATCTCTTCACAATCATCTCCTGTCAATATCATATCATTAACGTACAAAATTAAAGCTATTACTTTACCTCATTTGTATTTTATAAATAAGGCATGATCTGCACCACTTTGTTTATAACTGAAAGCTTTCATTGTTTATAATGTATATAATGATTTTTTCAACTGACAAACTTTATTTCTATTTGATGAACCAAGCTTCAGACCTGGTGGTAGCTTCATGTATACCTCTTCTTTTAAATCCCCATTGAGGAAAACATTTTTAACATTAAACTGTTTTAGGGGACATTCCCTACTTGTTACAATAGAGATGAGAATGCAAACTGTATCTAGCTTGACTACTGGTGTAAAGGTCTCCTGGTAATCTAATCCATACTTTTGTGTATAACCCTTTGTAACCAGCCTTGCTTTATATCTGTCTATGCTCCCATTAGCCTTGAGTTTCACAATATATAATCATACACAATTAAAATTGTTATCTTACCTCTTTTATATTTTATAAACAAGATATGATTTGCGGCACTTTGTTTATAACCGAAAGCTTTCATTGTTATTGAAATTCTCCCAAACCAGGCTCTAGGTGATTGCCTAAGCCCACATAATGATTTTTTCAACTTGTAAACTTTATTTTTATTTGATAAACCAAGCTTCACTCCTAGTGGCAACTCTATGTATACCTCTTCTTCTAAATCCATATTCAGGAAAGCATTTTTAACATCAACTGTTTTAGGGGCCATTCCTGATTTACTGCAATAGAGATGAGAATGCAGATTGTATCTAGCCTTACTACCAGTGCAAAGATCTCTTGGTAATTCCTTACTACCAGTGCAAAGATCTCTTGGTAATCTAGTCCATACTTTTGTGTATAACCCTTTGCAACTAGCTTTACTTTATATCTGTCTAAGCTTTCATTAACCTTGAGTTTCACAGTATATATCTATCTACACCCAATTGTTTTCTTTCCTTTAGGTAATGAAACAAGGTCCTAAGTAAAGTTCCTTTGCAAGGCTTCCATCTCTTCATTTATTGCTTTAGTCCATTTTGGATCATTCAGAGCTTCCTGCATATTACCAGGAACAAAAACACCGTATAATTGATTAACAGCAAGTGCATAAGACTCAGATAATTTTTTAGTAGAAATATAATTTTTGATAGGTAATTTGACATTGGTGTTAAGATTAGGTTTATATTGTTTCTTTGGTACAACTTTATTCAATCTTTATGAGTATCTTGAAAGAGGAATAAGAAATTCATTACTAGAATTATTAGTTACTAGACTTGAGATTACCTGAGAGTTGACATTTTGGATTGATCTTTCAGCTAGTGGTTTTAAAGTAGGCAAGTCTGTATTACTAGGTTGTTTTTTATGGCTGTCATTGTTATCAAATTCTTTCAATTCTAAACAATCAACTACATCGCCTTAAATATCGACAACTTCGTCTAGTTTTAAGCACTTATTTGCATTTCCTGATATTCCTTGTAACGTATTCCCTCCACCAGCATTTTCTCCCTAAAGGGAAGAAACTGAAACTCCCTTTGAATAATATAGTTCTAACTCCCGAAAAGAGGCATCCAAGGTTATATGCAAATTTTTGAGTTTTAGGATCATAACATCGATATCCCTTTTTGAAATATGAATATCCAACAAATACACATCTTTTTTGCATAAGGATCACGTTTAGTTCTTAAGATCTTAGGGATATGAACGTATACTGTACAGCCAAAAACTCTAGGTTCAGGGTTGGGGAGATGAGGAATTGAAAGTAAGGCTTGCATTTTTTGTTAAGGAGTTTGAAAATCTAAAACTAGAGATGCTAATCTATTGCTGAGGTTAATAGCAGATTTTACTGCTTCTCCCCAATAAAAACGTGACATGTTCATCCCAAAGAGAGAAGCATAGACCACCTCTGATATTTATCTATTCCTTATTTTCACTAAGCAGCCATTTTGTTGTGAAGTATAAGTGCATAAAGTCTGATGTCAAATTCCAAGCTGATTAAAAAAATTTCCAATAGTGGCAAGCATAAATTCCATGGCATTATCAATTTGCCATACTTGAATTGGTTTTTGATATTAAGAGCTCACCATATTACGAAATTCTTGAAATGCAATACAAACATCACTTTTTTCATAAGTAGTGATATCCAATTCATACATGTACATTCATTAATGAACGTAACAAAATATTTAGCCTTAAATTATGAATGAATTTTTGTAAGTCCTATATCCAAATGTATAACTGCAAATGACTTAGAACTTTTATTTAAACTAGGAAAATAAGGAACACACAAAATTGTTAGACTTTCAAGTGAGTTGATTTTTGCGATTCTTTCCTAAGTCAGATGATGATCCTTGTCGGTTTTGATTAGCCAACAACACTGAGTGTTCAAAGATTGAGTAAGATGCTCCCATTATCTATCTTTGTTGACACTCTCTCCTTATGATGTTTGCTTAATTGATTGTACATTTATTCCATAATACTTAGTGATTAATGATATGAAAATACTTAAGATATTCACTTTAGTTCATATTTGATTTTACGTACAATTTGGAAGCATAATAAAGTGAGCCGAAAGCATAGAGCCATCTTATAGAGATTCATACTTTATTTTCTTCATGGAGCAAGAAGGAGAAGGATTCGAATTAAGATGAAATAAGAAAATGCCAAAAGAATGAAGAATGACAAAAATCATGGCCATAAGATGTGTCTCACGGCCATGACAAATTTGTCATGGTCATGAGACTTACGTCTCACCCATTTAGGTGTCATAGGCGTGACACACCAAGTCATGCCCATGACTTTCCATCTGTCTCATTTTTAACCTAGTTTTTTACTATAAAAGCATTAAGTTGTGACGACGGACACATTTTGGGAAAATAAACTCGATTTTCTTTATTCTCTCTTAGATTTTTGACATCTCAGAGGCTATTTATGAGTCTTTCTTGGAGATTGATGGAGAAGATGGAGGGCTAACCTTCCCAATGCTAGTTCGGAGGTGAAGTCGTCAAGGAGCACATTTAGGCATATCATCGTTGTGTATCATTTTCATTCCCTCTTTTCAGATTATTTACGTTATCTTGTGTTTATTGATTGGGTATTGTGTAAGAATGAATTTTGATGCTCTATTGGATTGTTTTTCATAAGAACCTATTGCTAGAACTTTGAATATGATATGTATAGATGCTCTATTGGATTGTTTTTCATGAGAACCTATTGCTAGAACTTTGAATATGATATGTAATAGTCATGTTTGAATTCTTTTGTGACAACTAATGGTATTGTATCATTAGGGATAACGTAACCTAGGTTAAATAATATGAGCTTGTGTGATTATTACTTGGATTAATATGTTTTTCTCACTCATAAGGCAGTTTTCTGATTAAACTTAGAGAGGTTATTGTAGGTTATTCGATAGTTAGGGGTTAACTAATGAGCTCTTCTTGATTAACTACGACCTAAGGAAAAACTGGGACTAACATAGCTTGTTGTTAATTCACGATAAATAGTCTAAAGATAGGTGGGAAAAAGATAATGCAATGACGTATGTGAAATTGTGCGTAGGTCGAGATTAAACCGAAGAACTAAATTTTATACCATTCATCAATTTTATCACTTTGTTTCTATTTAATTTGAGTTGCTGTTATATATTCAATTTTGCTTTGTTTTCTCATCTGTACTGAGCCAAACCCCCCTGTTTTACATATATGAATAATTTAGGAAAGTCATTGGATTTAATCTCTGTGGGATCGACTTAGACTTGTGATTACTATAGTTGTAGGTTTACTTATTTTATGTTGCGTTATGACACGCTATCAATTTTGGTGTCGTTGCTGAGGATTAATATCCTTTTCTTTTTTGAATTGATTTTATTTTATTTTATTTTATTTTTGGTTAATTTCTTTTCTTGTTTGGTTAGTTACAGTGTATGATACTATCTTCTCACTCTGGTGAATTGAAATTTGATCCAGAAATTGAAAGAACAATACGCATATTAAAGACAATTTACACAGAGTCCCGAGGATCCATCACCATATGAAAAGAGACTTGAGTCTTCACCAGGAATTCAAATAGCTTTAGATTTGCTTTCTAATTCTTCTAGTGATTCTATTTCTAAATTTGATTCTGACATGGCTGAACAAAATAATGCTTGCACTCTTAAGCAATTAGCTGCTTCTGATTTTAATCATCAACCCTTGTGCATTGATTTTTCTACTATTGATGTTAGTTTTGAGCTTAAAGCTGGTCTAATTCATCTTTTGCCTACTTTTCATGGTATGCCAAGTGAAGATCCTTATAAGCACCTCAAGGAGTTCCATGTAGTTTGTTCTAGCATGAAGCCAGCTGGGATATAAGAAGAGTAGATCAAGTTGAGAGCATTCCCGTTCTCATTAGGGAACACCGCTAAGGATTGGCTTTACTACAAGAAAGAAATATGATAGAGGTAATGAGCAGAGGTGCATTGGTAGACAAGACACCCATTAAAGCTAGGAATCTGATTTCTAACATAGTTGATAACTCTCAACAGTTCATCGTTTGAGAGGAACCTAGACCATTGAAAGTCAGTGAAGCTAGTAATGCCATATTAGAGCAACAGATAGCTGGATTGACATCTTTAGTAAGACAAATGGTTGCAAATGGTGCTCAACAAGTCAAGGTATGTGAAATTTGCATAATGGTAGGATATCCCACTGACATATGTCCAACCTTATAGGAGACTTCCACGAAACAAGTGAATGCTTTTGGAAGCTTTCTAGGTCAACCATAAAGGAAGTTTGATCCTAGCTACCACTATGCATAAAACTCAGGATGGAAGGATCCTCCATTCGACAATTATGGATAACAAGGATAACAATAAGGCTTCTACCAATAACCATATCAAAGACAAGGTCAACCATCAAGCTCTGGACCTTCATTGAAAGAAATGATGAAAACATTTCAACAACAAACAAGAGCTAACATTCAGAATTTGGAGAATCAATTAAGTCATATAGCTATTGCTGTGGGCTGATTGGAAAATCAAAATTTAGGTAAACTTCCTTCTCAAATGATTATGAATTTAAAAGAAAATGCAGGTACTATCACCTTGAGAAGTGGTAAAGAAATAGATGAACCACATAAGACTCTTGTTATTGGCAGATGAAGAATCTGAAAAGGAACTTGAAGTGTCTCCAAGAGAAGCTGAAAAGGGAACTAAAGTAAATTCTCAATCTCTTGTGGTTAACTTTGCCTCCTTTTCCTAGCAGGTTTGCTAAATCGAAGAAAGAGGAGCAAGATAAAGAGATTTTAGAAATGTTCAAAAAGGTAGAGGTAAACATACCTCTAATTGATGCCATAAAGCAAGTTCCTCGATATGCCAAATTTCTCAAGGAATTATGCACATCTAAAAGGAAACTAAGAGAAGATGAGAAAGTGAGTGTGGGGGGAAATATGTCTGCGTTCATTGAAAGAAAGCTTCCCCCAAAGTGTAAGGATACAAATACATTTACAATTACCTGCAAAATCAGTGATACTAGATTTGAAAAGGCAATGTTAGATCTAAGAGCTTTAATTATGTCATGCCATATTCCATTTACAATTCGTTGAATTTGGGATCTTTGAAAGAAACGTGTGTTATAGTTTAATTGGATGATAGATCTAATGCTTATCCAAAAGGTGTTGTAAAAGATGTTTTAATGCAAGTTAATGAGTTAGTTTTTACAACTGATTTTTATGTGTTCAATATGGAAGGAGAAGCTTCGTCTAATTTTGCACCAATCCTTTTGGGTCGACCATTTTTGAAGACATAAAAAACAAAGATTGACGTGGATGTAGGAACATTGACTATGGAGTTTGATGGTGAAATTGTTCGTTTTAATATTTTTAAAGCAATGAGGTACCGTAGTGATGTTCATTCTGTTTTATCAATTGACGTCAATGATTGCTTGTCTCAAGAACTTTTTGATATGAAAGGTAAAGATAAGTTAGAAGTCGTTCTTTACATGCGTTTACAGGAAAACACTTTGCAAAATTCTAACTTATTCATTATAGATGAGATGGAAGAAATTGTGCTAGCATTGCAATCATTGCAACTGATGCCAAAAAGGTATGCGTTTCCAAGTATTGAACTGCCAATATCTTATATGAAATCTCTACCTTTGGTTGTACAGGCAACTATAGTCAAACTAAAGCAATTATCAGAGCACTTAAAATATGTGTTTTTGGGAGAAGGAGAAACACTTCTGGTAATCATTGCAAGGAACTTAACTAATCATTAAGAGGAAAAGCTCATTTGAGTTCTTAAAGGCCACATCACAGCTATAGGGTGGAGCATAGCTGACATTAAGGGTATTATCCCTTCGATATGTATGCACTGAATTCTTTTGGAAGAAGGATCCAAACCATCAAAGAAATCACAAAGAAGATTGAATCCTCTGATGATGGAAATGGTAAAGATGGAGATCTTGAAGTTGCTTGATGTTGGTATAATCTAGCCAATTTCAGAAGGATTTAAAATAGATGACAAGTATGCATCGATTATAGGAAGTTAAATGCTGCTACACACAAAGATCACTTTCCACTCCCATTTATCGATCAGATGCTTGAACGACTTACAAGATGATCTCACTATTGTTTTCTTGATGGGTATTCAGGTTATAATCAAATTGTGATAGCTCCGAAGGATCAAGAGAAAACAACCTTCACATGTCCATTTGATACATTTGCCTATAGAAGGATGCATTTTGGACTTTGAAATGCCCTAGCCACCTTTCAAAGATGCATGGTAAATAATTTCTATAAGTATTTTGAACACATTATTGAGGTCTTTATGGATGATTTTATTGTCTATGGGGATTCATTTGATGCATGCTTGGATAATTTGAATTGTGTACTTGAACGATGCATCAAAACTAATCTTGTTCTAAATTCTAAAAAAATGTCATTTTATGATTAAACAATGAATAGTTTTGGGATATGTAATTTTATCTAGAGGAATTGAGATCGATAAAGCTAAGGTTGAAATTTTACAAAACTTACCCTACCCCACAAATATGTGGGAGGTTCGTTTTTTTTAGTCATGCAGGTTTTTATTGTAGGTTTATCAAAGACTTTAGCAAGATCTCAACAAATCTCTATCGTTTGTTGCAAAAGGATGTGCCCTTTAATTTTGATGAGGGATGTAAGAAAGCATTTGACAATTTGAAAGAACTTTTGACTTCGACACTAATTATTCAACCATTTAAGATTATGTATGATGCGAGTAAATTTGTTGTGGGTGCCTCCCTTGGTAAAAAATGTGGTAAGATGACTCATGTCATTTATTACACTTCCTGAACACTCAATCTAGCACAATGTAAGTACTCCACCATAGAAAAGGTGCTTTTAGCTATTGTGTTTGCTTTAGATAAATTTAGACCTTACTTTTTTAGTTCTAAAATGATTATATATTCTGATTATGTAACATTAAGGTATCTTTTATTGAATAAGGAAGCAAAGCCAAGGCTTATTAGATGGACTCTGTTGCTTTAAGAGTTCGATTTGGAGATCAAAGATAAGAAAGGTGTAGAGAATTCAATCGCGAACCACTTAAGTCAAGTTATGAAGATAAGGAATCAACACCATTACAAAAGTTGTTTCCAAATGAGCAACAATTAACTCTTCAAGATAAGGTACCATGGTATGTTGATATTGTGAACTATCTAGTGAAACATACAATACCTAATGATTTGAGTAGAGCTAAATAGAATAAAATAAAGAGTGATTCAAAATGTTATATTTGGGATGGTCCTCAATTGTGGAAGTGTTGTTCTGATAAAGTGATTAGGAGATGTGTGCTTGAACATGAATGCGAATCTATTTTGAAAATTTTCCATTCATATGCTTGTGGTGGTCCTGTTAGTAAAATACATTAATGTGGTTTTTATTAGCCAAATATATTTCGAGATTCCTATATGTTCTACAAAGCATGTGAACAATGCCAGAAAAAAGATAATTTATCCCATAGAAGATCAAATGTCTTTATCTCCAATCCTTGCATGTGAAAATTTTGATGTATGGGGCATCGATTTTATGTCCCCATTTCCTTCTCCTTTTGGTTTGTTTACATTTTGTTAGCTGTGTATTATGTTTCTAAATGGCTAGAAGTTAAAGCCACTAGGACTGATGATTCTAAAGTTGTTGCAGAATATAGAAACCCATCTCTCATCTCTAAATAGCAATCACCATGCCAATTAACAGAACTCGCATGCTTTGGAAAATAGAAC
>JANQAP020000150.1:1686951-1701106 GCA_026874005.2 Erythroxylum coriaceum
AGTATGGTTTCTATTCGTAGACCATAAGCTGTTGAATACTTTCTTTACTATTTTTCAATATATTACTTAATTAATTTAAAAAAAAACAACTTTATGTGGGAAGGTATTATAGCTTGGAAAGGCATTTGTTCCGAGCACACTAACCATTTATCAAAGAGCCAATCAGAAATTTTAGAAGTTTTAAACTTTATATTTTTTAGACAAATTTTTTCGTCTTAAATAAATGTCTAAAAACTTCTTATTTTTAGACAATTATTAAATGAATCTAGGCATAAGCGTCTAAAACCTCTTTATTTTGGTGTAGTGAATGCTAAATATGGTTCAAAATAAACATGAGACAATCACAACAATTTCTGTAAAATATTAAATACTAAACATGGTTTAAAATAAACATGAGACAATCATATTAAATGCTAAACTGCATACAAGTGCATGGAAATGATAGAATAAAAATAATGGGGTAAATTTGATTTTATAGTATAAAAATAAAGGTGTAAATTTAAGCAAAGTCATAATATATGCATGATAGTCAAACCAATGACCCACTATTTGACCCCACTCCGATCATAATTTATGTATTTGATAGAAATGTAAAAGCTAACAAACATCATCATTCCTCAGATGCTCTTGGACGATAATCTTTGGGGTAGACTTTTTTTTCTTCATCATCTTCTTATGGGTGTCTTGTTTTGTTCATCGGGTGTGTTGGTGTGGTGAAACAAGAGGGAAAAACATATAGAAGTTCTGTTATTAGTAGCTCTGTGTGTTAACTCGTTGTTTTGGATTGTTTTTCCGTATCAATAGCTTCCTATTGTGTAATCTTGGGAAACTGATTTCTTTGTAATGACATACAAGTAAATGATATAATAGAGGAAAGACGAATTTTTGGATGATAAAACAACGTTTGTTCTACGTTCTTAGAATTTAATTTTCAATAAATATAAATTTTAAGTGGTAGGTTAAACTTGAAGTTTCAAATAAGCTGTTTTTTCTTTTTATTCTTCTACTCCCAACTCTTTCAAAGTTTGGTTTGATAGTTTCTATTCCAGTTTTTCTTGGAGCAACAAAATCCTTTGAGCTTTCTATTCCCTATCCTTCTCAAAAGAGGTTGATCCACCCATACTCAAAATAGGTTGAAGAAGGGAGATAGGGTTTAGATGATAAGTTTCGGTGCAGCCTTTAAATGCAACAACTATTTGTGCGAGGTGCTGAGGGACTTAAATGAGGGTAATAATGCATAGAACGACTATCTTTCTGAGTACCCACTAGATTATTTGGCTAACCCAATCATGGCCAAGTATGGGTAGATCAATAATGAAGAACCTGACATCTTTGTAGTTCTAAAGTTATTCCTGAGCACTATTTGGTGAGAAACACAAGAAGGGACTCTCCCATGAGAGAAAACAGTGGTTGATGAATTAACAAATTAGTTTTAATTATGCTACAGTAACATTTGCATGTTACTTAGCATAACTGTCTTGCTCTGTAGCATAATCGTCTTGCTTTCGTTCACTTCTCTTGCGTGAAGATGAAGATGATTGGAAGAGAAGGTGATGGACATAACTTGTAGTTTATGTTTCAACGCAAATAACAACAATAGCAAATCAAAAAACAGGTTAGAAAACACACATAAGTAGATACAAAAACAAATCTAGAAATCACATACTACAGAAAACGAAGAAAATGACAGAAGATATAGAGAAACCTGTTTTTGTGAAACAAAAAAATATGTTTTCAAAATAGACAAAAACCTGATTTTCACATTCCATATAATTGTTGTCATTTTCTTTTTTAAAAGAAAAACAAAAACATGTTTTTAGCATCTATTTCTAATTTTATGAAAACAACAACGAAAAATGTTAAAAAAAAATAGAACCAAACAGGGGTTGGGTATATAGTGAAATAAAATGGTAAAAAGAGGAAGGAGAAGCAATATTAGGAAAAATATAAGGAGCAACAACTTCCTATTTATTTCCAAGCAATGATAGGTATACCTTTTGTAAAATTTCAAAAAAAGTTAGGTAGATGTAAAGGCAGGACTATACGCATTTTGATTAATGGCGTAAACATAATTTTTTTATGAATGAAAAAATTATATGTAAAAGATAATTTCAAGTTGAAGACATTAAACATGTGACCGTTATAGCGGGAGGTGGATTAAAGATCAAAAGTAACAAAATATATAAGAACTTTAGTTAGGTAACGAATAATCAAAGCCTTGTAACCGATGCATATGTTATTAATATTAGAGGTTGTGATTTGGTGTTGGGTATATAGTGACTTTCTTCGTTGGATGATGTGATTTGTAATTATGAAAAAGAGATGATGAGATTCAAATGGGAAGGAAAGTTAAAAGAGCTATGTAGTGGAAGTAAAGGTGGGGTAATTATAACTTCTTTTAGATAAGTAAAGAGATTGTTAGAAGGAACCAATGTAACTTGTCAAATTTTATCTGCTACTAAAAAGTGATCGATTAATGTGGGTTAAATCATTATAATGCACAGATTAGGGAATGGAAATGACATTAATAGTATAAAGACTATTAGTGAAGTTTTAAGAGGCTCTTAGTGAATTATTAAAAGCATATAATGATGTTTTTGACGGAGGGGCTTCATATTTAAGAGGACATGGTCATCGTATTATGTTGAAGGAAAGAGTTGAAAATATTAACTTGTCATCTTATCAATAGTTTAGAGTCTGAAAGCAAGCTATAGAAGAATTGGTGTGGGAAATGCTTCAACAAGGAGTCATTTAGCAAAGTGTGAGCCCTTTTTCATCTCCTGTTGTGCTAGTGAGGAAGAAAGATAATACATGAATATTTATGCATTGATTACAGAGAACTAAAAACAAACAATGAATAATAAGTTTCCTATATCATTGATAAAAGAATCGTTAGATGAATTGAATAGGATCCAATTTTTTTTGAACTTGATTTGAAGGTTATATACCATATGTAGAAACTTAATTTTGTCAATTTTATTTTTTAATAATTGTTTGTAAAAAATTTAAATTTAAATATATTATAAATATAAAATTTATTTTAATTATTGATTTTGTACTTTGGTTCATGTTCTTTAATTACATTTAGATTTACTTTCTTGTTGGTATTTTTTAAACCTTTTCTCTTCTTTTGTCTCATTCAATTTACTTTATTACTTGATTTTGATTCTTAAGTATTGTTGGTGTTTAGGGAATTTTGGGGCAATTTGGTAGTATAATTAAAACTTTGAGTTAAGAATTAAGCACTTGAAATTTCTACACAAAAAATAAAAGAATTTTTATAAAGATTAATTTGTAAATGAGGAGGAATTGAAATTCAAAAACCAAAGGAAAAAGAGACTTAGGTGATGTTAAAGGAAGAACCATATAAACGATAGTATTAGAGTTTGCTCTAAAAAACGTGGTATTAAGTGAAGAAAATGACATAGTATAGCGCCAAAATGTAAGAAGAAAAAGGATTAGAAAATGATGGTGTTAAATGTAGGGCACAAATGCAAAGCACATCAAAATGACAATTAGAACACAAAGGAAACATTGTATTCATAAAAAGAGGGGTAATACATTGTCAAAACTATGTTGTCTAGAATAGGAGTCAACATGTAAAACATTTATAGCCTATTGTCTCTCTCACTCCCCCAATACGTCTTACTATGAATGAATGCTTTCTTTTGATGAGGATTGGGAATTTGGTCCATTAGATGTGTAAAATTTTGATAGAATAGGGAGTGTGTGTCCTCTTAGAAAATTTTTATCTTTGTCTTCCCTCTTATTTGCTCCTTCACCATTGTACATCAATATAGGACACAAATTAACAGACTTTAGTAGTTGATGGTTTTTCACGTAGATTAATCTCCATGGTTAATTCAAAGGATATTTAATGACTGAAGTTATGGGTAGTTACCATATAACTAATTCTATTTCAACTTGTGATCTTGATTTATTTACATTTTAGGAATTAAATAAATGGCCAAAACATATTAAACTTGTGTTTTCTTTAAAAGATGAAATTGACATTCCATGTGAACCCTTCTCAACCAATTAATTTTTTCAACCTTTCCTTAGTTTGTAATGCAATAATTGATAAACATTATTGTTCCATAGAGAATAACCAAAGGTATATATTGCTCTTTAACATTTCGTAAAAGTTTAAGTTAGCCATGTCGTTATCTTTGATACCATTACACTTTAATGTTTAAAAAATGACATTATCTATACCCAATAACCTAACTCTGTTAAGTTTCTATCAGGTCTCCGTTACTGGATTGTGAACTTATCCAATGATAAGAGTTAATTAGGTTATATTTTTAGCATACTTATGAGAACATTTTGGCTTGTGTTCAGATGAATTTTATATGATTTGGCACTTAATGTGGCTAATATTTTATTTATAATATTTGTTTTAGTTCTCCATTGAATTAGTAAAAAATTCAAACAAGCTAGAGCCAAAATGAAGAAGTTTTAGGATGAATTTGGATAAACACAAGTTGAACATAGATCTATGTTTAGAACATATATCAAACATGGTCTTGCATTGCCACATAAACACATGACTTGAACACAAACCTGTGTTTATGGCCTTTAGACTCGTGTTCCCAAGATGAATCCTCGAATGCATGGTTGAGGAGTTGCTAAGCTAACATGACTGTAATATAGACCTATGTTACTGACCTATATTGGAGGTAATTTTTATGTAAATTAGGATTTTCTAGAACTATGAGAAATATGGTAACAACATGAGTTCGACTCTTTAAATTTTTTAGGTTTTCTAAGAACAAAATGGAATTTTGGAGAATTAAACGAGGGAGACTAGAGAGTAGCCATTAGGGGTCAGATTAAGAACAAGAACGACAACAATAATAGCAACAACAACAACAACAAAAAAACAACAAACTAGTAAAAATTTTGCTGATACATAAGGTCTAAAGAGATCCAGTAGTACGTAGCGTTACTTTTAATTAGTAGAGAGACTATTTCTGATAGACCCACATTAATATATATGTAAAATATACATATATATAATAAAGTAAATAAATAAAATAGACATAAAAGATATTAGTAATAAATAAAAATATAAAATAAGTTATAAAATAAATAATAAAATAAATATTAAATAAGGTAAAGAATAAAGAATAAAGAATAAAAATAAAAAATAAAAAATAAAATAAGTAAATAAATAGACAAACAAGAAAGAAGACAAATAAATAAATAAATAAATAAATCAAACAAGCCATTATGAGAAAATATTTAGGCTAAGTAAGAAAAAGTTTAAGCTAAATAATTAAGAGGAAAGTATCACATATTAAAAGTTTAGCCTAAGTATAAGATATAAGACTTACAAAAAAAAGTTCAAAAGATCTATAAGAAAGAGAAAAACCTCTCTATGTGTTACCCGTATCATAGTACGTCAAAGTTTTCTATTGAGGGTCATGTCCTAGATAAGTTCCAGCAGAGCCATATCATTATTGATTGTTGAGTAAGTTTTATAATTTATAAAACCCTTAATAATCATAAGCACATGGGTCGTATTTTGTAGTATTGAAGGGTCGATCCCACGAGGAGGGTACTAGCCTAATCCTAAGTCGTCTAAGGCTCAGAGAAACTAATAAAAAACTGCACACGTGAACACGAAAAGTAAATACGAGAATTTGATTCAAGAATTATAAAGCGGAAATTTCAACAAAACAGAATTAAATTGAGCAATCACACGGGTCACAATGGAAATCCGTTAAGAGAGTTAATCAAGTTATGAGAGAGGGGATTTTAACTATCATTAATGCTAATCTAGCCATTTATGTGTTCATGGGGTGTCGGTTCTAGACGGTCGTAGGTTGATTACTCTCTCTCGAGTTATAACCATTAAACCCTAAACTGTAAACCCTAATCGAATTATGGAACTTGTAATTTCTCAATTTACAAATTACCTACAATTCTAATTAGTTCTAAAGCTCTCTAATAAATAATCGAGTTTCGCACAGGATCTCTCTCCATGAAATTATCAAATAGATTGATTAAGTGGTCAATTAGATCGCCTAACTCGCATTAATCTGATCTAATCATTTTTATTCGGCTCACCCTCTCGGTTTGTTACTGAAACATGCAATTACATTAATCAATCACAACACCCAAAACAATAAACACAAAATAACTAAATCAACATTAACTTAAAGTAAAATCTCGAAGGAGAGTTCAGAATATTATTAACAACCCGAAATCCATTTCCATACAATCCATCTCAACTTTATACATTTAAATGAAAAAGGAAATGAAGAGAAAATGGAACTTAGGTTGGACAAATCGGGAAGACAGCGCATTGGGATATCACCTGATCTGGGGAGCAGCGACGTCGGGATCCACTCCTTCTTCCTCTTCTTCTTCTCTCTCTCTTCTTTTTCTCTCCCTTTAGGGTTTCCAAGAGTGGCTGAATGTAAAAAGCTACTTCTTTATGTTCTTGTTATTCTATTTATGTTCTTTTGTGTTTACGGTTAAACTAGGGTTTTTCTGGGGTCCGAAAGGTCCAAAAAATTCCTCAAAATGTAAAGTTTGGAAGTGGCTACACATCTATCCGACGCAGGTCACGATCGTGGCCTATGTCAGGTCTTTTTGTCACAATCGTGGCCTATTGGCCGCAATTTGCTCTGAAACTCCTCCGTTCTTCGATCTTTACCCTGAAACATTAACAAACACATTAAGGTACCTTAAAAACACCATATTTAAGCTCAAAGGATTGTTCTAACCCATAAAACACTTTAAACATAAATAAATCACAAACTAACACAATTCTACCCTAAACACATACTAAGCAATCGAATAAACGGGTAAACACATATCAAACTATACCCTAAAATACGATGCATTTCACACCTATCAACATCCCCACACTTAAATGTTTACTTGTCCTTAAGTAAACAAAACAACAAACAATACAAAGCATAAAACACACAATGCAACAAATAGGCAATGGCTTCAACTTCACGAAATAATTTAACTCTAAACACAATCATTCAAGTTGTCCAAATTATTAATATGCAAAATCCACATCTAAGCACCTTGCACTCAATATACAACTAATCAAAATTTTAATGTTGAGTCGATTCACCCCAATCACTTGCACACACACACTGATAATCATTCAGTCAAAATAAAAGTGTAGTTATTCCTTAGTAGGTTTTCATGAAAAATCAAGCTACTAACAAGTTTGGTAGGTTTTTATTTGAAAACATTCTTTTTGTTGATTTTCTTTAAGGACATGAAACTAGTCTTTTACGCGAAAGAAAACATTTGTGATGAATGTCGATCCAGTTGCTCAATTAAGTCATGTTGTTATTAAGTTGCTTGGTTGGAATGTCATTATAACCTTTTTACACGAAGGCACACATTTGTAATGCGTGTCGATTCGGTTACTCAGCTACATCACATTCTCAATTGGCTACTAGCTCTTTCATAACCTGAAGGCTAGCAGAATAGTTATTTTGGTTGAAATTATACAAGCTTGTTTTTACACAAAATTTTGCCTACCTTATTGCTTTAGCTAATCATTCTCATAAAAATGTACTAATAATGTCACTTATTTGATTGGCCTAAAATTATAAATGAGTATGGAAAATTCCTAGGGTGAATCGAATAACATCGTATCCTAATTAACCAACATATTTAGCCCTAAGTAACTTTGGTCACTAATTTCACAAGGTAATAAATCTTCTCAACCTAAAAGACTATGTTTAAGGCCAATTCTATCCCATTAAGTCCTAGCCATTGACGCATTCATACAATTCACATCATGCAACCTAAACAAACTATCATACAATATGCAAAATTAACATTTAAGGTAAAAACACAGAACCCTCCCTACACTTAAACAACACATTGTCCTTAATATGAAAAGGGTACACAAACACACCAGGGTGTAATAAAACACAATTTACAAAAAACATAAGAAGAAAATACTAACAAAAATGAAAAGAAAAGGGTTAGAACACGAAATCGTTTATGGTGATAGAGGTGGTGATGGTGATAGTATTGAGACCAAATCCGCTTGACATCGAGAGTGTTTCACTATCTTATAAGTGATTTAAGAGAGTAAAAGAATTAGCAATCCAAACAAGTCCAAATCATTCAAAACTTATTTTAGAATTTAAAACAAACCTAACTACACAACAATTTAAATCTAATTACTAAACGTGCTAATTTAGGGTCATTAGCTTGACCTTGCATTCTTTGAAGCTCAGCCCTAATCAATTATGAGTGACTTGCTTCCACCCTTCTCGTTCAACATCAATTTTGTAGCCTATGAGTAAGCTATAAATTGCAAAATGATTAGAAAGACAATATTGATAAAGTTGAGAAAACTAATTAATTTCAGTAATGTCCTTTTCACTAAAAAACTATCAATAAATAGGGAAAAACGAAACTCCCTGAATCTTCTATTAAGTCTAGCAGTTTGTTTAGTAAAAGAATGAGCTGCTCTTATTCGTCCTTAGTCACTCCCTTTTCTTCTTCTTCTTTTATTTTACGAACAGAGACTTTTATAGCTTCTTCAAACTCAATGTCTGTTGTCATCTATTCTTCATCCTTATGCTCCTTTAAAGATTCGACATCATCAATTCTTATGAATTGTACTCTCGATGGGTAATGTGGAGGAGGAACATGGGGATGGTCCTCATTCTTTTCTTCATCCTTTTTTTGCTTCTCTTGGCCTTCTCAGAGTGAGTGTCAACTGGTCTATCTGTTAGTTCTCCTAACTCTTTCCCATTCCTAAGTGTGATAGTCTTAACTTGCTCTTTTGGATATACTTCCGTGTTGCTCGAAAGACTTCCCACACTTTTTGTAGGTAACACATTGGCAAGCTGCTCCACTTGAACCTCTAGGCTGAGAATAGAAGAAGAATGGATCCTTGTTACTTTGTCAATTTGCTCTTCTAACCTCTTCTGGGCCCTATCCATACATATACGCTTGTCCATGATCTTTTCCAGTTTGGAATCATATTCATTGTATTTATCCTGTTGATATCCATGTGACCCTTGATTTCTAAACTGAATCTTAGTATTATTAGACCAATGAAAATTTGGGTGGTTATGCCACCCTGACTAGTATGTGCTGGAATAAGGATTGCTATCTCCTTGACTAACTTGTGCTCTATTAAAGTTGAATTGCTCCATATTATTGTTTTCCCTTGAGAAGCAATCAGCTGTAATATAGCTCTCTTGTCCACACGACTCATATTCGTGCTGCATTGCTGTGACTGAGAGGAAGAGGTAGCTTTCAAGCTATTCAATTGCTTAGTTAGGTTGTCAATCTCAATCTACAATGTTTTCATTGAATTTACAATAACAATCATTCCTCCTAGATCCCAAAAGGTTGACTGCTTTCTACTTCATTCTGATGTTCAAAGACAATTAGTGTATGCCATGTCTTCTAACATATTGTGTGCTGCTTCAACTATTTTCCTCATGAATGGTCCTCCAGCAGCTGCGTCTATGGTGCTCCTTGTGGGTGGATTAACTCCAGTATATAAGGTTTGCAATAGGAATTCCTTGGGTAGGTTATGATGAGGACAGCTCCTTTGCAACTCCTTATACTGCTCCCACGCTTCATATAAAGGCTCCCCATCATTTTTCTAGAAATTGATAATTTCCTTTATTAGTCTTGTTGTTTTGTTTAGAGGGAAATACTTATCTAGAAAAACTCACACCAACTGCTCCCAAGTTGTGATGTTGGATGGGTGGAGAGAATTTAACCAGGCCTTTGCTCGATCCCTAAGTGTAAAGGGAAAGAGTCTCATCCTAATAGCATCCTCTGACATCCTAATATATCGAAAAGTGCCTCAAATTACTAAGAAATTAACTAAATGAGCATTAGCATCCTCATTGGCTAACCCGTAGAATTGCACGTTGGTTCGCAACATGTTTAGCAGTGATGGTTTGATCTCGAACGTATTCGCATGCACCAGTGGTTGCGTAATCCCTTGATGATGGGCATTGAGCTATGGCCTCATGATGTCCATAAGGGTCCGTCACTCTCCATGATGTATTTCCTCCACCATTGTTCTTTCCAGCTCTTTTTTAGCGTTCAACTCTTAAGATTCCCCATTGTTGTCTAGTGATATCCAAGTTGATGTGTCATCTACTTTATGCCCAACTTTTTTTTTACAAAATAAGGTGAAAAAAACCTTAGACTACAAGAATTAAATGAATCTATGCCTCCCTGGCAATGACGCTAAAAACTTGTTAAGCAAGTTTTACAATTTATAAAACCCTCAATAACTACAAACGCACGGGTCGTACTTTATAGTATTAAAGGGTCAATCCCACGAGGAGTATACTAGCCTAATCCTAAGTTGTCTAAGGCTTACAGAAAAGAATAAAAAGAAATAAAAAACTACACAAGTGAATACGGAAAGTAAATACGAGAATTTGATTCAAGAATTATAAAGCGAAAATTTAAAAAAAGCAGAATTAAACTGAGCTGTCACACAGGTCATAATGGAAATTTGTCAAGAGAGTTAATCAAGTTATGAAAGAGGGGATTTTACCTATCATTAATGCTAATCTAGCCATTTATTTATTCACAGGGTGTAGGTTCTAGATGGTCATAAGGTTGATTATTCTCTCTCGAGTTATAACCATTAAACCCTATGTAAACCTTAATCGAATTATAGAACTTGCAATCTCTCAATTCACAAATTACCCACAATTCTAATCTCTCAATTCACAAATTACCCACAATTCTAATTAGTTATAAAGCTTTCTAATAAACAATCAGGTCTCACACGGGATCTCTCTCTATGAAATTACTGACTAGATTGATTAAATGGTCAATTAGATCGCCTAACTCTCATTAATCCGATCTAATCATTTTTATCCGGCTCACTCTCTCGGTTTGTTACCGAAATATGCAATTACATTAATCAATCACAATACCCAAAATTATAAACACAAAAATAACTAAATCAACATTAACTCAAAGCAAAATCTCGAAGGAGACTCCAGAACATTATTAACAACCCGAAATCCATTTCCATATAATCCTTCTCAACTTTATACATTTAAATAAAAAAGGAAATTAAGAGAAAATGGAACTTAGGTTGGAAAAATCGAGAAGGCAGTGGCGTCAGATACCATTTGATCCAGGGAGCAGCGGTGTCAGGATCTACTTCTTCTTCCTCTTCTCTCTCTCTCTTCTTTTTCTCTCCCTTTAGGGTTTCCAAGAGTGGCTGAATGTAAAAAGCTACTTCTTTCTGTTCTTGTTGTTCTATTTATGTTCTTTTGCGTTTAGGGTTGAACTAGGGTTTTTTGGGGGTCCGAAATGTCCAAAAAATCTCTCGAAACGTGAAGTTTAGAAGTGGCTGTGTATCTGCCTGACGCAGGCCACGACTGTGACCTATGTTATGCTTTTTTTCCATAATTATAGGCCATGCAATTGGCCCTAATTTGCTCTGAAACTCCTTTGTTCTTCTATCTTTACCCTAAAACACTAACAAATACATCTATTTAAGCTCAAAGAATTGATCTAACCCATTAAACACTTAAAACACAAATAAATCACAAACTAACATAATTCTACCCTAAACACATACTAAACAATCGAATAAACGGCTAAACACATATCAAACTATACCCTAAAATATGATGCATTTCACACCTATCATTAATCACCTCTCCTCAGTTCTTCTTTAGCTTTCTTTTTTTTCCTTACAGTTTCTAAGTACCATTTTTTCGCATCTTCTTACTAGAGCGTCAAATTGTCTCCTTTTAATATGTCTGAACCACCTAAGACTTGTTTCTTTTAACTTTTTATTAATATTAGCCACCTTTACTTTGTCTTTTACTATTATATTCCTAAACTTATCTTTTCTAATAAGGTTGCACATATAACGGAGCATCCTTATCTCCACCACCATTAACTTATTGTTATGCACCTGTTTGATGGGTCAACACTTTGCCCCATAGAGCATGACCTGCTTAATTGCTAAACAGTAAAATTTATCTTTTAACTTGAGTTATATCTTCTTGTCATATAAAACTCATGATGTACTTCTCCATTTAAGCCACCCTAGCATGATACAGTAAGCTATGTCTTCATCAATCTTTCCATTGCTTTGGACGATAGATCTTAGATACTTAAAACACTCTTTTTGCAGTATAACTTCTAAACTAATTTTTACCTTCACATCTGAGGCCACCTTTAGTCCAAAAAGTTATAGTATAAATATTTAGTCTTAGTCTTGCTCAATTTAATGTCCTTCGATTCTAAAGTATCCCTCTAAAGTCCTAGCTTGACATTGACGCCCTTTTGTCTCTTCCATTAAAACGATAGGCACATCTCTTTGGATATTTTTGGTGAGCTCATCCATCATTATTGTAAAATAAAAAGGGGTTAATGGAAAACCTTGGTGTAGCCCAATATAGATAGAAAAATGTTCTTTATCTCCTTCTATCATCCTTGCTCTAGTCTTTACATTTTTAAACATCCCTAATAACTCTTATACAGGTCATAGAAACTCCTTTAGCTTTTAAACACCTCTACATGATTTTCCTAGGTACACTGTTATATGCCTTCTCTAAGTCAATAAAAATCATGTGTAGGTTAATTGTCTTTCCTTGTAATATTCCATTAATCTTCTGGGGATATATAAAGCTTTTGTTGCGGAACTTTTTGGTATGAAGCCAAACTGGTTCTCCTAGATAGGAGCATCTTTTCTCACTCTCTTTTGAATCACCTTTTACTATGAATTTATGGTCTGATTAAGTAGTTTGATGCCTCTATAATTGTTATAGCTTTAGATGTCTCTTTTGTTTTTATATAGAGGAATTAGCATACTAAGTCTCCACTCCTCCAGTATTTAGTGGACTTAAGGATCACATTAAAAATCTTAGCTAGCCAAGTAAAACCCAGTTCGTCTAGGCTCTTTTTACACATCTATGGGTATCTTATTAGGCACTAATACCTTTTCACTCTTCAACTCCCTCAAAGCTCTTTTAATTTCTTTCCTTGTAATATGTTGTCAATAAGTAAAGTTACATCGCCTCTCGGACGTGGTAGTATTACCTAAAGAGATGTTGTCCTCTTTGCCTTCATTAAAAAGGGTATAGAAGTATCTCTGCTATCTTTTCTTTATGTCATTTTCAGCCATAAGCACTGTCTTGTTTCATCTTTTATACAACAAATTTAATATAAGTTTCTCTCTTTTTATTCCCTAGCTCTCACCAACTTAAATATATCATTTTCTCTATCTTTAGTTTCCAATATTTGGTATACTTTTTTTAAGCTTTATTTTTGGCTTTTGAGATTATCTTCTTTGTCTCTTTCCTTACCAATTTGCAAGTTTCTCTATTCACTACTCTCTTGACCTCTATGGTGCTATCTAATAGAGTTTTATATGCACTCTTCTTAATCTTAACCTTTTCTTTTATATCTTCATTCCAACATCAAGGCTCCATCTTAGTACCCCTAGGCCCTTTAGAAACACCTAATATTTCTTTAGCTATATTCCTTAAAGGAGTTGCTACTATTTCCCACACATAGTTAGCATCAATTTCTATTCTTCTCCATACGTTACTTTATCCCTAAATTATTCCACTGTATCTCCTTTCAAAATCCACCAATGGAATTTGGTTCACCTCCTAGGATTTCTTTTCATCCTCCAACCCTTAATTGTAAGATCCATAACCAATAATCTATACTGAGTTGATAATAAAGCATTAGGTATCACATTGTAATCCTTGTAACTAGGTCGATTACTCCGGCTTATAAGGAAGTAGTAAATGTGAGTTTCCATGGTTTTACTTTTAAAAATCACTAGATGCTCCTATTTTTTATTGAAAAAAGAGTTGGCTATTACCAATTCAAACACTACCACAAGTTTCAACAAGGTAATCCCACTATCATTCCTATCATTATACCCGAAAACCCCCATAAAATTATGAATATCGGTCTGAGATTACCTCTATATGACCATTAAAGTTTCCTTTTAGATTAACTCTCTCGTTAGGGAGGATTTGTTGAATCACCTCATCCAGATCTTCCTAAAATTAGAGCTTAAGTTGTTTGTCAAACCCTACTAGAGGTGTAAAAGCATACATCACATTTCACTACAATCGTTAAGGATATAATCTATCATTACAATCTTTACCCCTATAATGTAATGTATGAATTCCTT
>JANQAP020000150.1:2036036-2046878 GCA_026874005.2 Erythroxylum coriaceum
GCACGCTCCAGCTTGTTATTATCTCAAATACTATCAATATACTATCAATAATACAATCTCTATTGAGACTCCTAACAGTGCCCAATCAGAAAAGTGAAACGAATTTGTAAGGTTCTGAAAAACACGAAAAGTACACCAAAAACGTAAAGAAATTACCAAAACATTCCAATTTTACCTGTGATGATAACTGCTCAGATGTTTTCTTAGGAGAATTCAACAATGCTTGCTGCCTCAAGACCTGGTCCTCAGCTTCCATGTCAGATAGCTTCTCTTCAAGCCTGTCAAAAAAAAATGTACATATCCAGTTACAGATATACCTTGGTCTCCAGTTAATCAATCAGGTCAAGGACTGAACCTTTATCGACGTTCAAAAAATTTGAGACATTAACAGACGTGGCATTCTGCATTACCTCTGCATGGCTGTCTTCAACTCGATTATTTTTGACTCTGCATCCATAGCCTGCTGTAACCTCTCTTCACTAAGCTTATGTGTCCGTTCAAATTTTTTCTCTGTTTCATCAATCTTCTTTTCCAATGAACTTACCATACCCTGCACAGTACCATTCAAGCATCTTAGATCTTAAAATTCCTTTGCAAAGACAGAAAATTCAATCCTTACCTTGAGCATTTCGTTTTCAGCATTAAGCTTGTTAATCAATTCACTGTCACTTTCAGTAGGTTTGTTAATCAATTCACTGACACTTGCAGTAAGTTTGTTAACCAATTCATTCTCATTAATTGCAACCTCTTGTATGACTGGAACTTGTTCAGATGCTTTCGTTGCAGCTTCCCTTTCCTTCATAAGCAAACTGTTCGTTTCTTGTAATTTAACTTCAATCTCTTGCAAAGCAGAATGAAGTTTTGCATTTTCCTGGTTTTTGGTTTCCTCAATCTCAGCCTGCATTCAATTGAAGAATTAATTACGATAATCTGAATGATCATGCCAAAAAATTTGTATAGCTAACATTCGAGCATATCAAATCAATATATGTACTTGTCAATGGTACAAACAAATGTCAGTGGAACTTTTGTATTACTTGTGGTGATCACATAGTAGGAAGAACAAATCAATCATTAAGATATTTAGGTTCTATGAGCATCTCACAAATATTTTAATGACAAGAGAAGTTATGTGGACATATTGTGGTTTATTTATTCAAGACAAACATTCCCACCCTCATTCGTTTCTCAAGCTCTAGATGGCAAGTGAGTTCTTCAACTTGCTTTTCCAGCATACTTTTAGCAGCTTGAAGGGCACCAGTCTCCTTAGCAGCCTGCAGAAGTTTTAAGGAATTAATTGATACATATTGACAAGAACAAGTTGGTTCAGCACGCAGAAAAACACAGGATTAATTATTTTTGAAAATTTTGGAACATAGAATCTTAAAGAAAACTACACTTAACTAAAGTCATCGGCTGCATGTCTATTATGAAAGAGAAGGAAGATCACACTTGTAGAGCTATTATTCAGTTCTTGTTCACATACGTATTCTTAATAACAAAAAAAAAAAGAGGAAATATGCAGAAACCGCAATGACCAAGGAGACAAAGAAGTAATTAATTACTTCACCCAGAAGCAGGATACTTAAGAATCTATCAAATGGAAGTTTATGAGAACCAATTTCCTTTAAAATCAGCTTCACTAGCTGTAAGACCTAAGATCAGCAAGAGCAGATTAAATGGTAAATAACAAAAAGAAAATGCATCAATTCTATAACGTAGAAGTGAAACAAAAGGAAGGAAGAAGAATTAGAGAAGTTCAAATATCCAAAAAAAGTCACTACTTCTTGTGTTAATATCAAAATTATGGAAATAAAAATTGTATAGAGAGAAGCCAACCATTTTAAGTTTCCTCAGCTCTTCGCGTGCCAGTATTCCTCTCAAGACACATTGCACGGTAGTTGTGGCCTTCCTTAACCTCAGGTAATGAAGACATGCTAAGTGCTTTCTGAAATGACTCTGCAATAGCAAAAGCCCAGATAAAAATTTCATGTATACCATACTAGGAACATTCAATATTTAAACTATCGTATATAACACAACTGAAGATGAGAATCTCGTTCAATGGTTGGTTGGGTATCCGTATTAAATTCTTCAATCCGATAGAAAAATGAAATTTGATCCAGGATCATGTGGCGCCAACACATACTGTTTAATTCAATACCAATCATAGAAAGTCAACACTCATATCGTTTATTCATCATAGGCTAGTGAGACAATTCAAAAAAAATAAAAAAGAAGATAATCTTTTCGCTGTAGTTATCCCTCGTATATCGCTTTATAATTAAGGAAGAAAACAGCATTGCAGTGGTACAGTCTAAAAGCAATTAAAGGAATCATAAATATCACCTGAAGAATAATGGCAGCTTGTGTCTGTTTTCTGAAATGAAGCTCATCACGAGCAGCCACTCGACGCATACTTGTCTGGATAGCAACAGCACAAGAACACAGCATCTTGTAAGCTTTCCTTGCAAGAAACCTACGAGAATGTTTCTGTATCCACAGAGAAGCAGTTTCTCTCCTCAGGCATTCATACTGAAGGCACGCTATTTGGCCTGTAATCAGATCAAATAAAGTAAGGGTGTAAATTTTTCAGAATGGTTGGTCAGTTGGTATACAAAACCTATACAAACCTCTAATCAAAGTTTGTATAGCAATGGCAGACTCCTGTAACAAGAGAAAGTGTTTGCGACAAAAGTATGAACGAACTTTCCGTTGGATAACCCTTGCTGATCTTCCTAACACCTCACTACGACGAGCATCTAGTTCTGCCATCTGACCAGCTCTTAGAAACACTTTTGTCTTTCCTATCTGCAAATAAATGGATCACTAGGATTTTTCCTTACAATGCAATGAGATAAATAGTATTGGCCTAACTATACTACATCAGAATATGTTTCCAACAATGGTTACGGTCCATTCAATACCTAAACGGTAGTTGTCATTCCTATACATGCATACCCAGAAATATAATTCATCTTGTATGAGATAATTAAACAATCAAACTAAAATAAGTATATATTTGAGATAAATTACCTGGTAACCTGTAAGGTTGACCTTATCTACAAGCCTCTTACAAACTGTCCGAGCATTGCTATTGAAGAAAAAATATGACAGGAAGATGTAAAACTAATTATGAAGTCTAAAGAACCAAAAAAGAAAAAAGGTTATGTGAACATCGTCAAAATTTAACAAATATACCTATCATCAAGGGTGTCAGGTGCAAGAATGCTAAAACGACTAACGAACTCGTCAAATGTCTTTCTGGTAGGATATCCGGCACAGCTGATCCGAATGGCTTCCATCACTCCCTGAGTAGAAAATAAAGGAAAAAGATGGGAAAAGTATAAAAAGATAAAATAAGATAAATTTGAAGAATAATTTGTATTACCCCACATCGCAGTTGTTGTAGAACATTAGTATTCTCAAATATGTAGGGCTTGAGAACATTGTTTGGCTTTACACAGCGTATGTAGTGTGGCTCTGTGGCATTCAGTGTTTCGAGCAATGCAAAAAGTTGTTGCTGTACAAAGTTTTCTAGTTATCATTGGCATATGAAAAATAACTGTGAAAAATGCAAAGATGTATACCTTGAACCGAGAACCTATGGAAGAAAACTTGGATGATTTAGCAGAATCCTCTGGTAATGGAGGGAACAGCCCTGAAACAAATGAGCACTTGGACTCGCTGAGGAGAGCTTGATGCTCTGCAACAACATAATCTTTGTTCTTATCTAGAAAGAGCTCAGTTTGGTATGTTACCTGTGATCACAAAATAACCTTGCGCTGAGAATTAAGCAGTTTGTTTGAATTTGCATTACTAGATGAAAATACAGGAAGTTTGGACATTGTTAAATCAACTAAAATCATAAAAAAGGCTTACTTCCCCGGCATAATGACAGATTGTGAAGTCACTACGGGCCAACTTTGGCTTGCTAAAGCGCTGATGATCTTTAAAAGTCTGATAAAGCTTCTGGGCAAATGTCTCGTTTGTTGATCTAGGAAACATGCTAAAAATGACAGACGGAAATACGTCAATGACAAGATATATAAAGAGGAAAGGAGTGCAAAAATTTAGTGTTTTAGAATACAGACCAAGCCTCATCTAGAAGAGCAATGATGCCGCCAGGTTTCTGAAATTTAAATAAAACACTAATTAGAATCTGAAATTTTGTTTAATAAAAACAGTAATGAAACTAAATGCCACAGATTTATACCAAAGAAGAGAAAGGAAAATCTATATTGGATTACGAATCTACCATAAGATGTCACTTTAAAAGCCAAACCTAGAACTTAACAAAGAATGGAATCACCTTTTCAATTAGATCAAGAACATCCTGATTGTCAACAAACTCTATATAACTCCAATCAATTTCCTCTTTTGCATATTCTTCTTGCTCCATCTTGAAAACATGCTGTGAGAAATTTGTTAGGTTAGACTTGAATGATTGAAGCAATTAGGGGATTCAGGAATGTAATCATTGCAGAGACCTGGTTAAAATGTTGTTGCAGCTTTTCATTGGTCAAGTTGATACAGAACTGTTCAAAACTGTCATTAACAAAGTCCATATAGTAAACATGCTAGATCCAGGGAACGAATGAGCTGATATCATAAAAGCATGTCTTTTGAGAAGTTGAAGAAAATGTATTGCATATATTCCAAATCTACAACACAAAGTTTGGTTAAAGGATAACCATCATAAGAAACACTAGGTTTTTCCTGCAGTTCTCTGCAAGAAATGAACCTCTGGAAATTACAAAAGCATACCGGTTAAGCACCTGTTTGTCTTGAAACTCTCGAATCCATATATGTCCAGAACTCCAATTAAGGATTTTGAATCAGGGTCTTGACCAATACTGTTATTTATCTTGTTAACAAGCCTGCAGCATAGGGTATTTAAGGTATTAAAAAAAAGAAATTTCGAAGTATATTATCAGGATATTAAATTGTTTCGTGGAGCATTTGCATACCAGTCAAATAACCTTGAATAAACTATTTTTGCCAAAGCATCTCTATTTACAGCAGCAGCAGATGGATCAAGCCATTTGGTTATGCTTTCATCACGAGTGACAATAACCCGTTTGCATAATGAGTCTTCCAAAGACTTTTCATCACACCTGAAAATTTTTCCAGAAGATGATTACATAAATCCCGTAGGTAACCAAGATATTATATTTATATTTGGTCTACACAAAAATACATGAGAAGTTCTGCAGCTGTCTTGAGATGGAACCGTGATTTATCATCCTTTGGTTCAGAAGAATCCATTTCTTCTCCCTTTGCAAATTCAACATTGCCTAGATGGAGTACAGCCGCCACAACACGGAATATAGCATCCTTCAAAAGGATATTTATGTTAACTATCTTCTCATCAATAATCTCCATATAATAAGACTATCCAAATAGAGTGAGTACTTGTTCATCAGCATTAATTCCCACAACATCCATTGCTCTCCTAGTTGCCAGATAGTCCTTGGAGTCATCTACTCCATCAAGTTCATAGCAACTTGTTTGATTAAGATAATGAAACATTCTTAGATCCCCCAGTCTGTATTTTTCAACATCCTAGTAACAGGCATTGGACAATAATGAAGATATGAGACTTTTAGACTAAAAAAAAAAATATTTACTGAGCAGTTTGTGAAGAAATAAAAAGTTCAAAATACACAAGACAAGTGTCTGATGGCTTGAGAATACAAGAGATACCAAAATCATTTTGGAGATTTACTTTTTATTACAATATTAAATATTTATATGATGTGAAGTAAAACTTCTAAGTTGGACAACTTGGAAAGAACAACCATTTTCAAAGAGAAGAATTTGACCGAAATAAACCAATATTGATGTTTAATTTTTGATATAAAAAAAAACTTTGCTAGGGAGAACATAAATGAAAATCATCATGCACGACTAATTTGGAGAAGGAAATTGATAGAGACCAAACAATATATTAGAAAACACTAAATAAAATACCTATTTTGTTAAATAAAATCCCAAAGGGTATGATTTCAATACCATCACAGCAATATTACTATATGAAATGAACAAATATTCAAAAACAACCAGAGTTTACAATTAAAAGCTTAAAAGTTTGCATATTTGGTTTAACTAATGATTAAGCCGAATCTGATATATCAACACCTGTATTGAGATTATTGCATTAGTTAAGAAAGCATATGCAAGAATTGAAGGGTACTGTCCATCACATGGAAAAGGTTTGTAGTAAGAAAATAAAAGATGTAACAACATTCAGATAATTCTCCTGAAGGATTTCACATGAATCTGAACTTGGAATGATATAATTACTGACAAAATAAACATATGTTGCTACTCTGCCATTAAAAAGCCTATGCTTCCTTAACAATGCTAAATGGGTGCCAAGATCAACGTTGTATCTCAGGGGAATCACCAAAATTAAACTCTCTTTTATTTGATTATATCTCTAAATATTAAGTCATCTTGGCTTTCCTGTTGATGACTTGGTAGTCTCTATTATAGTAATAGAAATGAAAAGTCTGAACACAAATTTAGAGATCTAATGATAGTCAAATTAATAAACAATTTATCCCAAAAAGAAATGTCATAGTGTAAAAGTATGCTAAACTGACTCAAAAAAAATTTCTAAAATATATAATTATCTTCCAAACAGAACCCAAAATCTCCATTGTGAAAAATACAGGAACATAAGGGATATCATACCTCTTGAGGTGCAGCACAAAGCATATAAAAACAATGATAATTTCTCTCTGGATCAGACACCTGGCAAACACGAGATCTTTCCAGTAGATAAGTTCTAATGGCAGCTCCTGAAATCCGTCCCATTTGATCAAATTGAATCTCCACAAACTTCCCAAAACGGCTGCATTTGCAACTCGTTTGATTGAAGATAAGAGAGACTCAGCAAAAAGAAATGGACAGAATACATACTAGTGTTTACATAGAATAGAAGCAATCATTTCAAATGAGGTGCTTCAGGGTCTTTACCTTGAATTATTGTTTCTCACCGTTTTCGCATTGCCAAATGCTTCCAAAACAGGATTGGACTGCACAAAGAAAAGAAAAATCAAAAACTGAAAAAGAGGTTCGATCAATCATTAAAGAAAACATCAATGTAACTTTAAACATACCTCTAAAACTTGCTGCTCCACAGAACGTCCCTCAGCAGCAGCCCTTCCCCCCATAAATGCCAAGTAGCACATAAGCATTTTTGTGCTCTCAGTTTTACCAGCTCCACTTTCCCCACTAACCAAAATCGACTGGCTTGTTCCCTCACTTATCATCTGTCTGCAAGCATAAACTCTAAATTAGGAAAGCAATCCAAAAGCAAAAAGTAGTTTCAAGAGGCAATGCTAGGTTTACCTATATGCTGAGTCTGCAACTGCAAATGGATGTGGACTCAGCTCACCAATCGGTACCCCTTTGTACTGTCCCATTACATCTTTGTCATATAAATTAGGAATTCTTCGGAAAGGGTTCACGGCAATCAGTATATTCCCTGTGTAGGTCTGGAATCATCAAACGAGTTTAGCACCATACATGTAAATTAGCACCATATATGTAAAATTCAAAAGAATTCAAGTAAAAAGCTAATTTCTTTTGCATTAGGATCAGTTACAGGGTCAAACGCAGCAAATCAAAGTTCGCTAGTGATAAGATTTCAAATCACTGTAATGGTATACCTACACTTTTATATAGTGCCCCGCAGCTTAAATCTGAATTCATTCAGGAATACACTAGAAAGAGATGAATTTTCAAGACATTCAAACTTACATATATTTCATTTCCATCATATCTACGCTTAAGATTCTGAAGAACCCCAGGCTCATGCAAATATGCCAGCCTTGTCATATCCTCAACACCATACTCAGGAAATTCAGTATCTTTTGGATGCATCTCAGATGCTTTAGTAGCAACCTACCAAGAAAAAGTCAAATTAAATTAGTTACCCTTAGTTTCTTGTAAGTGTCAACAGCATACGTGTGTAAAGAAAGAAAAGATATATCTACATAATCATATTCATAGATGCACAAACACACTCAACCCTACTAATTCTTTATATCAACACAATTCAAGAAAGCCATGCAGGTCATCATCATCCGATTTCCTAGTTTTCTACCTAAAAACTGGCAAACACTCGTACATCCAAGTATATAAATAAATAAAGAGATTGTATAGGTTTTACCAATCCAAACTATTAGAGGTTTAGTATTATTATATTTAAGTAAAAAGAATTTTATATTTAAGGGATAAACTAAAAACTTAATTAGACAGTTTTTTAAAAAATGTGGCTACAAAGAGTGAAGAATTATATAATAAAAGCTCCAACTCTACATGAATTAGAAGAAATAAGGCATGAATAGGAGGGAAAGAGGATAGTTTTCTACCATTCTTTCAAGGAGTAGTTTTATTTCAGTACATACTAGAAGTTAGTTTTCTACTTGACTTACTTGTTTACTCTAGCTCAGGCGAATTCCTTTTCAACTAAGTCCCAAAACCAACATTTAGTTTGCAGGTGTTACAAACATTTGTAGCTATAAAGTTCATTGAGGATCAAACTTGTAGTGAAGTCTTTTGTCCACACTAGGAGAAATTGATCATTAAATACACTTCTTCCCCTACTTCCCATTGTCCTTTTTTTTTTTTTGTTTCAGTACTATTAAGTCAGGTTTATCAAATCTTAAAACCCCTTGCCATGAAACCTAAGATTTTCAATAGCCTGCATGACACCTTTGACCCATGGCTGCCCTTGATATTTATATAACGTAATGACCCTAATAAAAAGTCGTCTTTCCTCAAGTTTAGCTACAAACATGAATTTATTTACTAAAGTACGAACCAAGAGTTCAGAGTACATTGCCCTCTTTTCTCGTGCTAATTTGGCTATATTTATCCAAATCCCATGAAAAGTACTCCTGCGTTCATAATTTGAGAATCAAAATAACTTCTTTTTCTATTAGTTTAGTTATTTGAATCATACCAGAGTTACAGAAAGAACCTATAACAATATGAGCCGCTTACATACTTAGAATACTGCAAAATCAACATTTTAGAAAACCCAGCATTGGTTTTTTTTTTTTTTTTTTTTTGGCACCAGCTGATGTCAACAGTCAAAACTTCAATAAGAATGGACTTTGGGGAACCCAATATTGCTAGGGTATTAAATCCAATCAGGAAATAACAAATAAAAACTGATGCTTAAAAGAGGAAAAAGGATAGAGGAATAAGAAAGAAACTATGAGGGCCCAATAAAAACTACTCACCGTCTTTCCAGATGTACATTTTACAGTAATTTCTTCGCCATTAACTTCCACAACTTCCCCATCTATCCAGACTACCTCGGGATCCTTGACCCAAACAAAAGATCCAACCCCGTAACTGACTGAAACAGCCTGTACGGTCAATGGAATCATCAGTATATCAATCACAAAATCTAAAAACCTTAATCTTCAGGTGAAACATATTCATCTAATTGACATTTAACCCTCCCAAATTTAAATGTGTGGTCAGCACACAGAAGACTTCAAACTAAGTCTGCCTCTTACTCCCATTGATAGTTTTATCAGCAAAAACATGTTTCCCTTTTTGGTATGTAGAACTAGAAATAGTATTAGGTTAGACACTATTCACTAGTGATGCAAAGCTTTACAAGTCCACAGAAAAACCGAATTCTGATATTGGATGTCAATTCATCTACACTTTCATTCCTTGTAGAGGAAGGCTAACTGCTTGCTGATATTGCACGACTCCAGACCAAACAGAAATAAGAAGAAGAAGGGAGAAAAAAAAGGAAGAAGAAGAAACTTGGGTATTAGCGTAATAAGGAAGTTTCACATTGCATAGAGAATTCCTTATATCCAATGTCAAAGGACTAGAGCTTGGCAATGTGATAAAAACAATCAATATCAAACAAGTACATATAACAAAATTGGAGCAATAAACGTAGAAAATGGTTCAAATTCTTTAATCAATCTCTTATCATGCCATCCCTTTAAGTAGCTACTTCAGCATGTATAACCAACAACCTGGCTCCCCGCAAAAAAATTTAATTGCAACAAAAGTAGGAAACTATGATAAAAAATTCTTGATGAGCGCATCGAACATAAAAATGATGATATTCTTTTGAGATCACAAGCATTCGTTCAATGACAGAACACGAAGATGATTGCTTAAAAATTCCCATCTTTAATTAAAATGTCAAACAAGATTGGGAAACTGAGAAGAAAAAAAGCACCATATTCAACAAAGAATCGATCAGATTTTGATCCGAAACAAGAAATTAGAACCCCGGATCCCTTTACGTGTCTAATGATAATGAATCGGTGGATAGATTCATCAATTCCAACAAAATGTCGTTAGAAAGAGCCAATCTTCAACCCAAAAACTCGTAAGAGAGCTTCACTCTTCCTCTTCTCTCTTTCTCTATAGCCCCAAATTACAGAGACTAAAAAATAATGTCGCTTTCTCCAAATGCATGGGTATGTATCTCAGTATATCTCGTTTTGACAAGCGAAGGGGCGAGAGAGGTCACATGGTTGTTGCAGAAGGCTAATAATAGCGGACCTTAAACCCCTGGGTGAAACAATAACCAAAATGGACCAAACCAATTTCTGTGTATGAATATCTGGCTGAAACTATCTTTCCTGTGTAAGAAATCAGTTGCACCAAGTCAACTGAATTTCTAGTTGCACAACAAATAATTCAAAGAAAAAGTCCATTTCTTTTGTCATCAAACAAACAGACGAAAAGAATTCGACAAAAAAGCTTGTACACGCAAACAAACATACTATCCAAGCATTTATATAACGCAAAACCTTGAATCCAACGGGAAGATTCGCCTCGCGG
>JANQAP020000150.1:2182048-2201929 GCA_026874005.2 Erythroxylum coriaceum
TTATTATTATTATTATTATTATTATTATTATTATTATTATTATTATTATTATTATTATTATTATTATTAATTTTCTAATTATTATTATTCTTATTAATTTTATTATTATTATTATATTTAAAATTATTATTAATTATTATTATTATTACTAATTTTCTACTAACAACTATTATTATTATTATTATTTGTTTTTATTTTATTTATTTATTATTATTATTATTATTAGTAATTATTATTATTATTGAGGGGTATAAGTTGTCCAAAAGAAAAAGAGTTGTGTTTGAGGTATTCCCAGTTGCGTGGAATAGGTAAAGAGGGGGGAGTTGTCTTTGGCTATTCCTTAATGTAAAGAATAGGTAATCTTTAGGAATGTTATTCCTTGGGTCATAAAATAAACCAAACAAGGGAATAAGTAATAGGTAGGAATAGAAGGGTAATAGAATTTCTATTACCCTAAACCAAACAGCCCATAAGGATGTAAATATACTATAATTTCTACTTATCATATCTAGATGTGCATGATAAAGTTCATGAGATAAATATACCCTACAAATAAAATTATAATGAGATCATAATAATGTGATTCAAATTGCATTTATATATTATCCCTACATTGTTCCCAGTCATTATTCTATTGAGACTGGACATTAATAAAGCATTAAAAAACTGGCACATGTTATGTTTCTTCCTTATGAAGGAATTAGTCTAACGCATAGACTAAAGTATGAGGATATTTAAATAAATATATGGGTGCTTGCTAGAAAATAAATTCATTGAACTGACCCCATATGAGAATTCCATTTGGACCATTACTTATATGCCTATGAAAATTCTCATTGTAATGATTGTATAAGTGATCATTTAATTTGAAATCTCTAAAGCTATCACATATATGGATTATTATGTTTTGATATTACTTATGACATATTATAGTTAAGAATAGCTTAGTCGGTAGCGACTGAGTCACTGGATATAACATGAAATATATGTAGATAGTTAAGTGATCAATATAGGATTTATCACCCTAAAGTAATTAGCGAGAATGTCCCATTATTCTTTATTAGTATTGATTCAGAAAATCTTTAGCCAAGATCGCAGGAAACTTTGAAAACTGTTTTCAAATGTCATTAATTGAATCAATTACTAATGGTAGAGAACTAACATTATTGGACTTAAATAGACTAGACATTATTTCCTTACTCTATGTTTATTCAAAACATTATATAATAAAAAGATTGAATTATATGAAAACATCACGCGCGAAAGTTAGTCAAAAGCACTTTGACATACTTAAATATTTGGATGGTTATGATATGTTACTAGATGTCAATCTTTATCTATGAATATAAATTATTTAATTAAAGAATTAAAGATAAATTAAATGAGTTTAATTTATCTAATCATAAATATGATTTAGTGTTATACTTTATATCCATTGTTAACATATTTGAAGAGAGAAAATATATTTTAATCAAGTTAGTGAAAGACATTGGATGCTCAACTTTGACAATATTTCATAATATGATGTTGTCTATATCTGAACGATGAACTTCTCTATTCCTAGCCCCCCTCTTTGGAAAAGAAAAAACAATCTATCTTCCTTCCTTTCAGGATTCTACCAAAAGCAAGAAAAGGAAAGTCTTAGCATGCCCTTATTCTAATTTTCTATAAACCTCTTTTGTGTTCTTGGTCGTTACTCTACTTGACAGTATAAGACTTCATTCCTGTAACAATTTTCTAAAAAATGCTTGATTTTTAGCCTATAGAGCAAATCCTTTAACTTGATTATAAAGTTTGAGAAACTTTATGATTAAATATAAGATATTTAATAAATAAGGACCAATATGAGATATTGTACCTTATTTGAGCCCAATTAGTATGTAACTAGAATTAATTATAATTCTAATTAAAGTTTAATTAAAATTATAATTTTATTTCAATTAAATTAATAAAAGGTCCAAGATATAAATAGGTTTAAGTTCCAAATAAGCTAGTACTTCTTTCCTAACTCTCTCTGCAATAGTTAAAAAATTCTCTCCACACGTTCTGTGGATTTTGTTAAGAATGGACACTTGTGCAATTACAATGGTTGATATGAGCAAGTTCAGAAATGATTTAAGATAAATGATAAGAAAAGAATTAAGTTTCGAAATTAGGTATGAATTATGATTGATAATTTATTATGTTTTTTGTATTAATCAATGTTTTAAAAATCAAATTGGACATCGAACCGTTCAAAAAAGGTTTAAAGTTTAAAGATTCAACCAGTATTAAACCACTATAAAATCGATATATAATAAATAAGAAGTTAAAATTATAAGAATAAGTAAAAACATGGAATGAAATAAAATATTTTATTGAAATAAAAAAGCACTAATAATGCTCATTAATATATAATAAATTAATAATTAATCTAAATAATTTAAATTAAAATTGAACTTAACATAAAATTTTAAAAAATAAAAATAAAATTTCTATATTATCATTTATTTTAAAGACTCATAAATTTTAAAATAAGTTCAAAGAAAGTCAAGGACCCTAACTTTATTTTAACTTTTTTTTATGTTCTTTAAACATTCTTCTTTATAGTTTCAATATTATTTTTAACACATTCTTAACTTATCTTAAGCAAAATTACTTATATATACTAGTTAATAATTAAATTAATTAAATAAATTCATGATAAAAAATAATTATTTTTTAACAATAATAATTAAAAAATTTCAATTAAAGTATAAAGAGATAAATAAAAAATCTAAATTATGACAAATACAATTTATTAGTGAGATTAAATAAATTTATTTTTTAATAATATAATAGTAATTTATTTTAATAATAAAATTTTTAATTAAAATATAAAGAGATAATTAAGGAATATAAATTTAAAAATATAATTTATTAGATTGATTGTCTGAGAGATTGAAAAGAAAAAATAAGTAATTGAAACTTTGAGAGATTTTTGAAATAATTCGTTAAAATTATTAATAGTAATCTTATTATCAAATTTAAGAAATCGTGAACTTCGTGAAAATATAAAAAAAAAGTTTTGTATTTAGTATCGATTCTCAATCCAATTTCTAAACAACTAACACGACTTCAGACAGTAATATATTAAAAATAGACATACAATCGCTGTTCTATTTTTAATTTATTATTAAGTTTTGTATTTAGTATCGATTCTCAATCCAATTTCTAAATAAGTAGCACGACTTTAGACAATAATATATTAAAAATAGACATACAATCGCCATTCTATTCTTAATTTATTCTTGATAATAAGCTATTATCTTGTTTAATTGTAGAAAATACATAAAATATATAATATAAAGATTTACCTATTCTTGAGTTTGAGGAATAAGTAAATTCATCACCGTCTATCTTTATCTATTCCAAGTAGTTGAGGATAAAATTGAGAATATATTGGACAAAATTATCTTTAAAAAATCTACATAATTAATTAGTTATAAAAATATTATAATGATAATAATGATAATAATAATAATAATAATAATAAGAAGAAGAAGAAGAAGAAGAAGAAGAGGAGGAGGAGGAGGAGGAGGAGGAGAAGAAATAATGTAATTTGTGGGGACTGATGGATATTTGTTTCTCCTATTAGAAACAAAGATTAAACTAAGGAAAAATTATTCTAATAACTAATTACATATTTTTGGTGATAAAAATACTTTAATTTTTTTACTATAATTATTTTAAAAAATTAATAATAATAGTTTTAATTCGTTGTATTCTTACGTAAGGGGGTTTAGATTTCTATTTAAGCCTTTTACTAATTGCCTTAAAATCCTGCATGTTTTAGGGGTTTGTGACATGCAAAATATTTACCAAAGAATTTCTAATTTCTTTGGATAATGATTTTTATGATCCTAAGTACTATTTTATTTGTTCTAACATTATTGCATAATTAATTACTATTTTATATTAATAATTATAATCCAATATATTCTTCAATTAACATTGAGAACAAAAGCTTGAGTGTTCTCAGTTTAATAAAATTATGTCTTATTTTAGTATAAATTGAATAAATCATTAAAACAGTAAGGAAAACATAAATTTAAAATAGAGAATTGGCCAAAAGGGCTAATTAGCCCTCAACGTTTTCACTAATGTATAAAATAGATCGTTATGTTTAATAGTGTTCAAATTGAATCATAAAGTTCATAAGACGTTCAAATAAGGCCTCAAGGTTTGGAAACTGTTCATATTCGGCCCCGAGCATTGATGTCGTAAGGGCATCATCAATCATCTGCTTACGTGGTCCATTAAATGCTGACATGGTTTTTTTTTTTTTAATTTTCGCTTGATGTGGGACCCACCGTTGCTGACATGGCCATGGTGGTGGGTCCCACATCAGGTCCAAAAAACCTACGTCTCCTCCTCCCTCAAACGTAGCATTTTTGGACAGAAACGTTGCGTTTTTCACGAGCTATATGCAACCTTCCTCTTCCCAAATGCACCGTTTGTTCTCTTCCTCTTTCCAAATCCCTAATCCCTCTTACTTACAGACATCACCACGCTTCCAGTCTTCTCCCATCTTCTTCCGACACAATCCCATTTTCATCTTCCCTAATCCCTAATCTCCCATTTTCTTCCGACACAATCCCTCATTTCGTGCGTCTTCCGTCTTCTTCACTGTGTGTTCTTCCTCAGACGATATTTCATGGTGGTAGGTCATTGTTGTTTGCCTTTTATATTTTTTGTGGTCCCCTAAATCTGTCTGTTTGAATCCATTGTTGTCTGCCTCGTCGTGGTTTTTTTGCTTTTTTAATATTTTATGTTGTGGTCAATGTTGTGAATATCGTACCGGACTTGATACCAGATTAGATTATGGTACAGTACTGTACCGGTATCGGTTAATACCAAGTACCGTTTCAGGTAATTTTTAAATTTATGAAATAGTCCCTGAATTTTTAAAAATTTGCAAAATAGCCCATTATCATTTTGTACAGGTGTACTATATATTTTTAACCTCTTTCCAAAAATCATTATAATAAATAATAATCACAATTAATATGAAATAATAATAATTTTAAGATATTTTACATATGAATAATAACCATAATTTATATGAAAAAAGACAATCATCATCTTACAAATATAAAATTAAGAACAATACAAAGTATTTAAAATATTATAATTACAATTTTCATTATATAATAAATAATAATTACATCAAAACATCAAATAAAAAGAACAATAAATATCCTTAGCTCTAAAATTATTAAAATTTACAACAAGAGTTCGTAATAAGGAAACAACCAAGTATAATTAAAACATGAAACAAAAACATATATTATTAACATGAAACAAAACATATATTATTCAATGTACTATAATATCTTAATTTAATTTAATAATTATTAATAAATATAATTAAATTTAAAAATATTTTTAAAAATATAAATCTCAAATAAAATTTGATTTTATAATTAAAAATATATAAATAAATATTAGTATATAAATAATATTTTAAATTATTTATTTTAAAAAATAAAATATTTTTATTAATACTTTATTAATAAATATTATATAAAGATTAAAATAAATTTAAATAAAATAATGTATTTTTAATTTTTATTTAATGTATAATTATTAATAGTAATAAAAAATATTTATTTTATTTTAAAAATAAAAATTGAAAAATCACAAAAAAAGTTGAACTAAATAACTAATTAAAAAAATTTGAGAAAAAAGAGAGGGGGTGGGGAAGAGACAGGAGCAATTTTTAAATTTTTTTTGAAAATTTTGTTGATAAGTCCCTAATACGGTTGGTATTTATAATATCGTAAGTATCAGGCGGTACCAGACGAAACACACCAGTACCGACCAGTATTTACACCCGGTATATAAGCACCTCTACTTCGTGCCGTTCTCCGACCGGTACGGAACGAAATTCAAAACCTTATTTGTGGTCCCCTATAGTTGGGGGTGGTGTTGTATGTAAGCTGCGGTCTCCTATGGTTGTTATGGTGTTGAATGTAAGTCGTAGTCCCCTATGATTGTTGTTAAAGTTGGTGTACTAGTATAGCATCGATGTAATTCTCATCTTCATCATGTTCCATCTAATAGAAATAAATGTTCACTCTTAAAAATATATTCTTATTAATGCCTCTTGATGATTATTATTATTGAAAATATTGATAAATCTTTGTCTTGATTTCCTTAACTCCGTGCTCATGTTTAGCCTCCATTTCCTTGAAATGATTTTGCTTAAAAATTTCAAATTTCTTATAGTAACGTGATCTAATCTCTTTGCTATGATACCCTATTATTGTGATTAAAGATATATGATAATTCTTCACCTAATAAATAAGAAATTGAGAGATTAAAAAGAGAAAAGAAAAGATAATGATTATAATCCTCCAATAACTTTTTTAACTAACTTCCTCAACTAGCCATTCCACTTAATTCCCTTATTCCTTATGTTTATATGAAACATATATTCTTATGGTTGTTCATTACAAGCTTACAAAAACATAAGTCTTATTATTATCTTCTTTCAGATTATGTTGTTTTCCCCTCATCGCTTGCAAGAATGATGAAAAAGAGGAATAACACACATCAAAATTTAGAAAAGAACAAAGTTGTTATTTTGTTTAAATATTAAATAAATTAAGGTTTAAGGGTTAGTTTATCTTAATTATAAAATATGAATAGATGCACTATAAACCCTTGGAAATGAGTTTAGATCCTACATCTTTAGTATTGAAGTGTTTTGAAAAATATTCACAAGTATTTTATTGTCTTTTAATAAAAGTACATACAACATATTATTTGGTGTCAGTAACTAGTGGCAGTGTTAATTTACTATACTGCAAAAAGGGATATCATACAAATTAAAAAGGTATGGTTGATCCATTATTTTCGCAATATGATTGAGTAACCTGAAAGTGAACATTGACTACAAATTGTAGCTTCATACACTTTAGTTGCACACTTGATTAAACATTATGGATCTCAAATAACAATCTTCCCTCGTAATCAAACTTGTCTTTCGCCACAATCTTTAGTTCCCTTTTAAGTTTAACATATAGTCTAACTTTTCCCAACTTTCAGGTACACATGCCTCCTTCTCCTGCCCACCATGTTCCTCCATTAGATATTTCACTTTTTTGTTCATAAAAGCATAGTTAAAAATCACATCTTTCCAATAAGAACTAATAATAAATAATACCATAAGTGATTAGTATTAAACATAAACTTTGCTAATTTAGAGACCTCTTATTCACATATAAGATTATGAGGGTAGTTTAACTTAATTTAGAGACCTCTCATTCACATATTTCCAATAACTTCCCTACTTACTCACCAGATGTTAGATTAAAATACCTAACCACACCTTACTAGCTATTTACCCCTAAGTTAACAAAAATAGGTGGGTATTTTCTCACCTATCACCTAATTTGACACCCTTTTTAATTTTAGAAAGGAAAAATAATCAACTTGAAACTTTCATTCCCTCTCTGAGTTCTCAACCTGAAACTTTCATCTCTAAGTTGGGTGATTTCCCAGTTCTATAAAGTGCTTTAGTTATGAAGGAATAATAACATACTCACCTCACTAAGAGTAGAGGATTGTAGTGATATTTGTAACCAATCTCAGGAACATGCATTGGAATATTTAAATGTATGTTTTTTGGTGAAGTATACATTATATTGTTGATAATATCATTTAAATGTATGCTTTTGATGATACACTTGACTTTATAAATTTGTTTTGAACATGTATATGATGGCTGAACATGGAAACATAAAGTTGTTTTATGGTGGAAAGTTTGTTGAAGAGCCAAAGTTGAAATATGTTGACGGAAAATCAAACATTTTTGATAAAGTAGACCTAGATTTTGTTAGCTATAGAAAAATATGTGAGATAGGGAAGGAGTTAGGATATCGTCAAGTTGATAAGGCTTATTACAGAGAACCTAGTTTTGAGTTTAGTGAGTCTTTGAAGTTAATTGAGTCAAATGAAAGTTGTCTATGACTTATCAATCTGATGAAAATTCACGAAAGGATTGATTTATATGTAACTCATATGATCAATATCCCATCATTTATACATGAGGTACTGCCTATATCAAGAGTAGAGGATGGAGATGGGGAGGGTGAGGAGGAAAGTAATGGAGCCACAGAAGGTGTTAATATTGAAGGCATTAGTTTAGGAGTTGATGCAGAGGTGGATGATGAGGAGGAGGAGGATGATGATAGTTTCATACATGTTGAAATTCCTGATGACCACGAACTAGTTAAAATTGAGTCGACAGATTTTGGTAGTTATATTGGTAGTGATCAATATCCTAGAGGAGAAGAGCCTAGTGAGGCGTTGTAAAGACCAAATGGTACTATAAGGCACAATCCATCCAATGCTGAACCAAATTGGAGATTGGGAATGAAGTTTGACTCTGCAAAAGATTTTAGAGAGTCTGTTGTGAATTATGCAGCACAAACAAGCTACAATGTAAAGTTTAAGAAAAGTGAAAGACATAGGATGAGAGTGAGATGTATTGAGGGATGCCTATGGTAGTTGTATGTCATATTTCAGAAGAATGATGGGTGCTTTAAAGTGGTAACATACAATGATGAGCATAGGTGTTTTAAGACCATCAAACCAAAATTAGTTTCCGCTAAGTTCCTAATGAGACAATTTAGGGATAGAGTACTTGAGAAGCCTAGTATCTCAACGACGAAGATGGTCGAAGAATGTCGAGAAAAGCTCAATATATCTGTCAACTCAAGTATGTGTAGAGCTGCCAAGAGGAGATTAAGAAAAGCAAGGGTGAGTGATTATATGAATGAGTATGCGAAACTATAAGGATATGATCAGGACTTGAGGAATAGTAACCCTAGATCAACAATTGAGTTAAAGCTGGCTAGAAATCAAGAAACTAGTTTGTTACAGGTATGCAACTATTAAGTTTTACATGTTATTGACAATGATAATTAAAACATATAGTTGTCTATGAAATTTAATCATTAATTCATGCATCTTTATCTCTTTTTGTAGTTTAAAAGATTATACATATGCTTTGATGCGATAAAAAGACGATGGAGGCATTTGAAGCCCATCTTTGGTATTAATGGTTGTTTTTTGAAGACTGAATTCCAAAGTCAACTGTTGAGTGCAGTTGGGAGGGATAAGGATGAAGGTGTGTATCCGTTGGCATAGGCAATTGTCTAGGTAGAGAACACTGATTCATGGACCTAGTTTATGAGTTTGGGTGCTTGGGACTTGGAGTTAGGTAATGGTGAAGGATTAACAATAATATCAGATATGCAGAAGGTATTTATTTTTTCATTGATTAATGAACATATTGTATTGTATCAACTATATATTAACTTTATCTATTCCATTATTATAGGGATTGATTAGAGCAGTGGAAGACACAATCCCATATGCCAGTCATCGTATGTGTGCACGTGACATAAACCACAATTTGCATATGAACTTTAAAGGAAAATACTTGCGAAAACAATTTTGGAATTATGCTTGGTCAACATACGTGGAAGATTTTAACCAGCAACCGAAAAGGTTGGACAAAATCACACCTAGATCTGCATCATCATTGCTCGAATATCCAAAGGAGAGATAGGCACGATGTTACTAGTCATTTGAGTCCAAATGTCCAGTTGTCGATAACAACATGAGTGAAACATTCAATGGATGGATATTGCCGGCTAGAGATAGGGCAATTATAAGCATGCTAGAAACAATCAGAATTATGGTGATGAAGAGGCATGCAGAGAGGAGACAATTTGCATATGGCTGAAAATTAGAAGTTGCACCCAGGGTTGTCAAAAAATTAGAAATGAATAAGAAAGATGTTATGTAGTGGAGAATGATTTGGAATGGTGATGGATGTATGAAATTAGCAAAGGTGTTGCGAAACATATTGTGAGGATTGATAGAAACCAATCATTTAGTTGTCGGGCATGAGAGCTATATGGATGTCCTTGCAAGCATGCTATAAGTGCTATTCACCATTCAAAACAACGGCCGAAGGCATATGTGGATGAGTGCTACAAGAAGTCTAAATTCATGGCAGTGTATGAGCATGTCTTATAACCTATTAGATGACATTTTTTTGGCCTACAATTGATGATGAAGATGTAGTAAACCACCTAGTAAAAAAAGTCATGCCTGGAAGACCTAAAACAGCTAGCAGGAGAGGAGTAAATGACCCTACTAAGTTTAGAAATCCAAACAAATCAATTAGAAAGGGTCAAGTACAAAAATGTGAAAAAATTGACAATTCTAGTCACAATGCAAGAAAATATAATAATCATTCATCAACTCAACCCGCTCAACAATCTCCACAAGTATGATAAATTCTTTGTATGTATTGGTTCATATATCTAATGATCATTTCTGACATTATTTGTTTCATATTTACTAAGTCATTTCTGATGTCTCCTCACAACCTGAACAGGTTGTTGTAGTAAGTCAACAAAGCAATATTGTGAGTATATTTATCTCTTCAACCATTATTGATTTCTTTCAAGATTAAATAATGTGAAGATTGAATACTATTAACGACATGTTTATTTATAGGTTGGTAGCTCTTTACATAGTCATAAACAGAAGTTTGGAGAAGTTGATCTACATTCATTCAAACTGTCTTTCGAACCAAAAGATCTGAAGTTCAAAGGACAACCTAGCATAACTTCTCAACAGTTTCAAACTGAAGCAATAAGGCGGAGATCATCAAGAAATCAACCAGTACATGAACAACTTTCTCAATCAAGTGCAAATAAGGGAAGCAATATGGTTGACTCGCATACTTTAAATTGATGTTGTCTATATATATGGACGGATAGATAGTATAACTTTTGTATATAAACGAATTATGATGTAATCACTTTACTGATATTATCACTTTTATATCTAATCACAATTGGACATGTTGCTCTAATTGTTTATTTTGATATAATTTTTGTATTTAATTGTTTATAATTAGGCCATATTACAACAACTTCATGAGTAGCAAAATAATAAACAAAAAACATAGTGCAACATATAACGTTCAAAGGAGGAGTTTTCATTCTCATAACTCAAGTTTTAAAATAAATAGTACATTTTACATCTACTTGTCCAAAACAAACCATATTTTTAAACTCATCATAAGTACAAAAACCCTATAATAATCAGTACAAAAAATCTCAACTCATTTTTCTCTTTTGTCAGCAAAACAATATCTTCTTTCATTAGCTTTATTTGCTCCTCAACTTTGAACGTCGAATGTGATTCCATTATGCTTGTTCAGCCTCCTACTTCAAACGATCTATTTCTTTCTTTAGGTTATGAATTACATCAATAGCTCTATCGGTAAATTTGTCATTATACCACTTAAAATTTTTACATTTTCTAGCTTGAAAGATCATTAACAATTATTAGGCAAAAACATTCAACATATATATAAACAAATGTAACTTATAAAAAAATTATGCTTACACGATGTTTGGGGCATCCATAAAATTTTCTTCCTGTTTTTTTCACTCCGTGAGGTTCTTAACAGAGCTCTTAAATCACAATAACAGACCACATTATCATTATTGGAATTTAATATAGTGTTAGTTGAAGATGTCACATCTATATCTTTGGATAGTTGTTGTAAATTTATGTGAGTATTCTTACTTCTTCGAATCAAAGGTCAAAACAATATGTCAGCAATCTCAAATAACTCCATACACAAATCATTCATTTATGTCATATATATTCAAACAATGTGTTAGGAACATAGATGGAAACATGAGAGATTTGTGTATGTTCTAATCAAAGGTTGAAACAATATGTCAATAATCTCAAATAACTCTATACATAAATCATTCATACACAGATCATTCATATATGTCGTATATATTCAAACAATGTGTTAGGAGTAAAAGCATCAATTGGTTTCACTAAATTAATTAAAATTTGCTAAACCCACAAATGGCTCCCACCTTCTTATGCTTGTTAGGAAAGGTGTTAGATAGTGTACTAAAAGACCATTATACACCTGTCACCAGCAACCATGTTTAGACATTTCATGGTTAGTCAACTGTATGCAACTATAGATAACTTGAGGCTATCTACTATTCAACGCTACACAAAAAGCTTGCGACTGCGACTGAAATAGGTGACTACGACTGCGGGAGGACTCCAACGTGCCCAGGTGACTGTGACTCCAACTTGCCCAGGCCTTTGAAGACTCTAACTTGCCCAGGCGACTGCCACTATAACTGTGGGAGGAGCAAAAAGGTGAGGCGACTGAGACTAAGACTGTGGGAGTGAGGTTGCGACTGCAGGAGTGTGGCGACTACGGCAGTGACTGCGGGAGTGAGGCATGTGCAAAGAGGGACTGCAGGTGTGAGGCGACTGCGAGTGTTCTAGATCTGTGACGAGGTTCTAGATCTAAGGGATAGAATTGACGCAAGAACTCTTTCAACCCAGATTCAGATCTTCCGCAAATCCACTGCAGACCCAAACCAGCAGAGACCTGAAGTAACTTCAATGAGATGGGGTTAAGACCCATGGGAGCTCCATAACAACGTCCATGGTTTCTACTGATGATGGTGGGTTGCCTCCTCAAGAGGAATTTGGTGAATTTGGTGTTAACATTTTTGCTGGCGTTGATCCTCCCACCGACCAGACAGTGATAGGTCTGAAGGGCGTTCCGATGGAAGTTGAAGAGCCTTCGGGACTAAAGGAAGCCTTCTTGGTGTTATCCAGAGAACACCTACCTAAGGTGGTGACAACAAATGCAAAGCCCGATGGAGCCTAGAAGCGAAAACTGATAACCCAGTTACCCAAAGTTACTCTGACACATTTCCAACAGGTATTGAAGGACAACATAATATGCCCCCTAAAGGAAATTCTTGATGTAGGCATTCGAATATGGTCCTCGGCTCTTATTGGTTTTTTTTGGAGCAAGAGGCCAGCATTCTCAATGGTGAATGCTTGGGCTCAAGCCAGGTGGAGTTCCAAGGGACTGGAGAAGTTCTTGCTACGTCAGGATGGGTGCTTTCTCTTCAAATTTGGCAAGGATTTTGATGTGCAGGAAATCACCAAACAAGGCCTATGGCACATTGGGGATCAACCTTTATTCTTACTACAATGGAGTCTGGGCATGGACACGAATAAAGGTTCGATAGAACTATGGACACTCCAAGGTTGAGTTATGTGACAAGTTCCTTAGGTAAACCTCTAAACTTGGATTCTCAAACACTACACATGAAGAGGTAGGATATGCAAAAGTGTGTATTGAGATACCTAAGTCGACGATTCTTCCAGACAATCTTTCGGTGATGAGTATGGGAGATAAGGGTGCAATGGTTATAAAGACTATACAGTTATCTTACCCTTGGAAACCAAATGCCAACAAGCAGTGGCAACCAACTGGGACGACCTTTCAATTAGAGACTACTAGAAAGATACCAACACAGAATCTTCTAAAACAGAGTACCATTGTGACTACTGCTTAACTTGCTGATGTTGTTGGAGAGACACCTGTGGTCTGCACTGTGGTTGTTGTATAAGCTGACCGACAGTAATGACAAATTGGAAACTACAAAGGCCACTGCAACAGAAACAAAATATGATCCTTTGGCAGAAACAAACATGCTTGATACAAATGTGGAGACAATAACGGAGTTGTTGCAGGTTGGGACATCTGAGGTTGTTACAGATAGCCTTCTTGCAGTGGATGGAATTACTAGTGATGTTGCGGGTGTGCTTAATGGTACTGTGGATGTAGTTAATGATGACGAAGATAATAGTAATTAACTAGTTGGTTTGAGGACTAAGCAAGTTGTCACACATATTTCTCAGAGAAAGACAACTCTTAACAATTCCAGTGCAGACGATTTGGAGAATCTATACAGTAGTGCGAATGATTTTACCTCCCAATATTTGGAGCATTTTCAGATGGATTGGGCCAACGTGCTGACTCCAAGTGTAATTGTTGGGCAAATGAGAGTCAAGGGACAAGGGATATCGAACAAATAGAGGACAGTGATATAGCTACTGTCCATGTCCCCAACATACTTGACGATTTTTGCGTACAATCTAAATCTACAAAAAGGAAATCTGCTAGGAAGAGAAAGCAAAATCCCAAATATCATAAATGATGAACGAGCTTTCCTATGAGATAATTGTTTCATGTTGTTATCTCTTATGTAGATAATCATACTATCTTCCTTAGGGAGTTTTGTTCTTGGGTCATATTGCAATATGATTGTAGGCTTTAAGCCTTGAACTCGTTGTAACGATGTTTTAGTTTCAACTATAATCACAATTCTTTTTGATTTTTCACAAAAACACTGCACAAAATATTTGGAGTGTAGCTGCCTAATAATCTATGGTTTACTAGTTCCCTTACAAATGAACTTAATTGTAAAGCTGAATTATTTCCTATGTATTTTGCATATTGGGAACTAAGCATAGTGACAATGATTGGCTATACTAGATTGCAAGATTGTTTGTATGTGTTACATAGGAGTAGTCAGGTATGATATGTATGAGCTACATAGGAGTAGTCACTCACACTGCTATCTTCTAAGACTCAATCCATGATAGTAGATTCAATGTCTGCTAACCAACAGTTGATTCAAAATTGTTTAAATACCAAAGTTGTTTAAATTTTGCAATTTCAATTTACTGTTTTTTTAATGCTTGTGAATTTTCCAAACACAAAAGACATTCTTATCTTTTGAATGTCCTGAAATTCTACTAGGGTGATGCAGTATTGATAAAACACTGATAACATAACAAAAACCAAGATAGCAGCAGATAACTAAGGTTTCAAGTTACAACATAGTAAGATATTGCATATGTTGCACAAGAAGGAGACGTTAACTCTCAAAGATAAGGTCACATTTGTAGTCCTCTTTGTAATTATTCAGTATAAGAAATGTGGCAGTAAGGATTGTAACATATATGCAATGATTTTAAAATAGGATCAAATTAGTCGGTTCGATCAAAATAAATATAAACCAACTAAGTTTTCGGTCTGGTTTGTGCTCATAACCTCTTTGAGAAAAAACTGCCGGTTAAGTAATAAACCAGTCAATTTCTTTAAAGGCCGCCTGGTTTTTCTAAAAATTGGTTAAGTCAGCGTTTTAAAGTTATGTGGGACCATGGTTAATTTAATGATATGGGACCTACTATCTTTTTAATGATGCGGGACCCAAAACTAACATTTAAGTTCCTCTTTTAGCCACGCACACCAATCATGATTGTACTTGTAGTTGTAAATCTTTTAAGTTTTAGTATAATGTATTATAATGAAAGTTAAGATTTTAAAGGATAGACTTATAAATCTTTTAAATTTTCAATGAAATTTTTTTTATTTTCAACTAAAAAATATATTTTTCAAATTTTATATTCTTTATTTATTTATTTATATTACAGTAAAATTTTATTTGAAATTATTATTTTTAAAACGAATTACTATTTTATTCTTAAAAATACTAAATTTATTTAATCTTAATAATAAAATATATTTGTAAAAATTTAGATTCTTTATTTATCTCCTTATATTTTTAATTGAAATTTTTTAAGTTATTATTTTTAGAATCTAATTATTATTTTTATCATAAATTTGTTTAATAAATTAAATTATTAGATAGTATATAATTAATTTTGCTTAAAATAATTAAGAATGTGTTAAAAATAATATTTAAAATATAAAGAAGTATATTTAAAGGACATTAAAAAAGAAATTAGAATAAACTTAGAGTCTTTTCTATTGACTTTCTTTAAATATACTTCAACTTTTATAAGTTTTTAAATAAATTATAATATCAAAATACTATTATTGTTATTGTTATTGTTATTGTTATTATTATTATTATTATTGTTATTATTATTATTATTATTATTATTATTATTATTTAAATTTTATATTAGATTCAATCTTAGTTTAAATTATTATATTTATTATTAGTCACTTATATATTAATAGAATTTATTAATGCATTTTTATTTTAATAAGGTATTTTATTTTATACTATATTTTTACTTATTCTTATAATTTTTACTTCTTATTTATTATATACCGATTTTATAATGATTTAATACCGGTTGAACCTTTAAATCTTAAATCTTTTCTTTGACCGGTTTAAGGTCTGGTTCGATTTTTAAAACATTGCATATGTGAAAATTGCTTCCAGACAATGTCATTTCATCTCAGCAGACATATCATATGAGCAAGTTCGACCAACCTTACTAGTAATTAAGAAACTATTGCTTCTCATACACGATAAAAAGTTCTATTGTGACCCACAATGGAATGAGCTTTTGTTCTCACTCTCCTGCACTAAGTGAATCCTTCAGTTGTCCATATGATCAAGCATTTATCACTTAACAAACCCGAATATAATACAATGTAGGGAATATAAACAAAGAACAATAATTGATGATGATGCTTATAATAGTAGTTAATGTTGGGTACAACTTCAACAAATAAGAAGAATAACAAGAAACAAAACATAAAAGGTGGATAGTAAAAAATGGTTGGTGTATTCATCGACAATAAGTGGAGGCAGACCAGACAACATACAATATTTAAAAAGCAAAAAAATCATGATGAGGCAGACAACAATGGACATAAACAAATAGATTTAGGGGACCACTGAAAGCATAAAATGCAAACAACAATGACCCACCATGATGAAATGTCGTCTGAGGAAGAACACACAGTGAAGAAGACAAAAGATGCGCGAGATGAGGGATTGTGTCGGAAGAAAATGGGAGATTAGGGATTAGGAAAGAGGAAATGAGATTGTGTCGAAAGAAGACGCTAGAAGAGAGTGAAGATTGAAGCATGCTGATGTTGTGATCAAGAGGGATTAGGGATTTGGGAAGAGGAAAAAGACAAACTATGTGTTTGAGAAGAGGAAGTCTTTATATCGCTCGTGAAAAACGCAGCGTTTCTGTCTAAAAATATTGTGAGACCCACCATGTCAGCATTTAAGAGTTATATAAGCAGATGATTGACGGTGCCCTTACGGTGTCAGTGCTCGAGGCCCAATCTGAACGGTTTCTAAACTTTGGGGTCTTATTTGATCGTCTAATATATTTTAGGATTCAATTTAAATACTCTGAAATGTTATTGTCTATTTTGCACATTCGTGAAACTTTTGACCATAGAGAATTCAATAACATATAAATATCAAAATTAATAGAAACTAAAATAGAATAGCTTTTTTTATTTTATTCAAAATGTGTAAAGATTTTTTTTCAAAAAGAGAGACTTTACATATTTAAAAAAAGGATTTTTGGTATTATTATTATTATGAGGATGATGTCGTCATCATCTAAGAAGGTTAAAGGGATTTTGCTTGTTGATCTTATATGACATTTCAGCATCCTCATTTTCACTAGAAAAATGTCCGGTTTGACCAATGTTATAGTCATCTGAGCCACCAACCCCAGCCGCAGCGCCACCGTCATTCCCGCCACTGCTGTTTCCCGGAATAATCAAATCGCTTGCGTGAACTTGAACCTGTCCGTACTCGACCGTTGTTTCGGGTATTGTTCCCTGAGTCAACTCTGTCGGAATACTGAATTCGTCCATCCTGCTGTCCGGTCCATACCGTTCAGGCACCCCATCAAGTGTCAAGCTTCCGCCACCACCATATTGATATGTCCCAAGACTCTCCAGCTGTTGCCGCCCCACCATGGCAGTGATCGGTCTTGACATTTCCAGCATCAACTGTTTCCAATCACTCGTTGTTAGATCACCCAAATCATCGTCAGCGTCATCAACCTCCATAATTTCTATAGGTGATTTTCCATGTGGTCGTTCTTGTGGAAGAGGCAACTGTGTCTGTGACTGTTGGGGTTGTTGCTGTTCTTGTCCTGCTGATAACAGCTGTTGAAGGAATTGACGTCTTTTCTCAAGCTCTTGTAGTTTCTCCTTCACCAACACGGAAGTTGTTTGCAATTCAGAGGTGGTTAACGTACGATGTCCATTGTTATTATAAAGTTGGTGCATGAGATACTCCAACATCATTTGCTTCTTCTTTTTCTCAAGCCTCATGGTTTCCTCCTTAACCTTGGCTATCCTCTCTCTCAGGTAGCTTTCATGAGTTGTCGCCTTGTTCATTCGCTCATATTCTGGTAAACTCCGAAACCTTACAAACCATGCTCGTGCTTCTTGGGGTGATGGCCATATCACTGGTTCTTGCTCATTTCGACTGAAAATGACAAGAACTGCTTCAAGACCACATAAGACTGCGAGCTCGTGGACTTTCTTCAACAATCCTGCTCTCCGTTTCTTCAAGCTAGCTTTTCTCGCAGAATCATCGATTATAAATGCGAGCTTCACCTTTTTTCTTGTCATGTGAGTAGTGTTTTGCGGCCTAAGCGTACAGAAGACGAGACTATATACTGTAGAACTTGAGATGATGACTAAGATAAGTAGTCTTGAATTATTACTCTTTAGTGCCAAGTTTAGTAAAGAGAATACAGCACTTTATTGCCCATTTAGGGGTACTGCGCATTTATGTTGAGCATTTTATTTGGGAAAGGTTGTAACTAATGTTGGTAGGAGATTCGTTGTTTCAATTATGACGTCTATTAACCATTTGTTTCTCCAACACTTGAAACTTTGGCAATACTTAGCAATAACTCCCTATTACTGTACATGGCAAAACTTCTCTGTATGTATGCATTTTAAACCAAAAGCAATACTTGAACAATGTATATTGTGTAAAAGCTGAATGAGAGCAAATTGCCCAATATTTCCAGCTAGTTTTTTTAGGATTAGGGTTAACGTTAAATTAGATTTTATTAATATTAATTAGGATTCATTAAATTTTGTTATACATAACAAAAAATTAAAAATAATTAGTTTAATAGTATTTTAAGTGTAGCTAAAATGAATGGAAGATAAAAATAGAAAAAAGTATCACACTAACATTGCCTCGACATATAAGTGATAGAGCGTAATTTTGTTAAAGGTTTTCTCATTTTAGAGTTCAAATTAAACGATTTTAAAAATTTATGTTTATTTTGAAATGTTAAAATTTAACATGCATTTTAAACATTAAAATTAAAAATATGTATATTTTAATCTTTTTTAAAATTATGACAGATAGACTCATATTCTTTTCATGATAATTTTCCTATTAACCATTTATTTCTCAACAATTAAAAGTTTAGCAATACTTCAATAATAATTTTCTTTTTGTTTAATTTACAATATTTATAATTATATATTTCTCTTTTACATAAAAAAGCACTAATAATTAGTTCGTAGAGTATAAATGAGAAATATAAGCGAAGTTAATCAAGATTGATTATATTACATTTTAACAACAAAAATATAACTTGTTATCAGAAAGTTTACTAATAATGACTTTATTTTTTAAAATTAATTAATTACGTTTTTAAAAATATACCTAATCATATAATGAAATTTTTTCGCAAAACCACTAAGAGTTTCAACTAAAAAGACGGAATGATTTTTTATGATCTTAGTTAAAGTAATGAGCCTTCCCATAATAGGAGGCTAATTAGTTCAATTAGTCTCCTTATTCTTATAATGAATTTCTTAGTTGTTGAGAAGGTTGTCCAAAAGCACCATACAAGGCATATTTAGTAAAATTTGTAAGTAAACTAAATATAGAGACGACGAAAAGGCATACTGTGTAAAATTTATAAGTAAACCAAATATAAAAATGACGAATATAGTTGCTGTTTCCATTAATATTATTATATAATTTTAGGATCAAAATACATATATGATATTTATGGTTAGACAAAGTGTCAAAGAGGGTTCTAAATCTGGTGCAAGATGATTTATTAAAGCCTTTGAATTTGAATTCAGAATATGGTAAAATATGTAAGAGAGGTCAGAACGACTTTATTTGTAATATTCATAGCTAT
>JANQAP020000150.1:2232663-2244983 GCA_026874005.2 Erythroxylum coriaceum
CTTCTTTATGTAGATGATATGATAATTATTGATATTGATTTGTAGGGCATTATTGATCTCAAATCATTTCTTAACATTCAATTTGAAATGAAAGTATCTTAGACGTCTTAGCTATTTCCTTGGTCTTAAGGTGTCATCTGATTCCACTAGATATTATTTGTCTTAAACTAAATATGTCATAGATCTTATTTCTCATGTAATTATTATTGATGAGAAAATAGTCAATACTCCAATTAAGGATAATTCTCACTTTTCTACTACTGATGGGGCACTACTACTGATGGGCACCTCGTTGTGATGTTACTCTTTATCGTTAGTTAATTGGGAGTCATGTATCTCTTACTCTCACTCATCTGAATATTGCCTATGTCGTTCATACAGTCAGTTAATTTATGTCTGTTCCTCCCACCATTCATTTTAGTGATATTCTTCATATTCTTCGCTACATAAAAGGTACTCGATTTTGTGGTCTAAACTTTTCTAATACTTCATGTCTTGATTTAAGAGTTTATTTTGATGCTAATTTGGTCGTGATCCTACTGATCATCATTCTACGAATGACTATAGTTCTTTTCTTAGTGACTCTTTAATCTCTTAGCTAAGTAAGAAACAAACAATGATTTCTTAGTCTAATGCTGAAGTTGATTATTGAGCTCTTGCTGACATTGAATTTGAACTTCTTTGGCTTTGATAGTTACTCTAACATATGGGCATCACACAATTTTCTTCTATTATTTTACACTATGATAATTGCAGTGTTATCCAAATCGTTCACAATGATATTTTTCACGAGCATACCAAACATACTAAAAATGGTTGTCATTTTGTACGACATCATATTTGTTAAGATGCTATTCAACTTCTCTCTATTTCTTTTCGCAATCAATTTGCGAATATTTTTAACTAAAATTCACTCACCTTAATGTCTTCATAATCTTATTCACAAACTTCAGTTAGCTAATTCTTTTCCATCTCAAGTAAATATATGAGTTGTAATATGCGCATGTAGCTGTCAAGGCTAAGATAACTCTAAATCATGTATTATGTTTATTATGTTTCTTAGTTTAGCATTCTGGCTGTGTGTATATATGTGTGTACCCTCGGTTGTACGAACACACAAAAATTAATTGTTCATTCCTCGGTCAAACAAATTACTAGTCCCCCTTGATTAGGTCATTTCACCATATTCGGTGCTAACAACTAGAACAGCAATGTCCTCTAGAAAACCAATTAAATTACTGAATACAAACACTTACTTGGTTCATAAGTCTTATGTACTGTGTTGGGATGACATTATATTGATATGCATGAAATGGAAATCAAGCACAAAAGTTTAGGTAATAAATAATGACACGTATGAATTGCGGAAAACTTTGATGTATTACATCAAACGGAGTACTCGCGGAAGCATCCTTGGGTATATTGCTCTGGACTGAAGTTTTATTGTATTACCTAAATTGCCCTTCTACACTAATATATATATTTTTCTTAAATTATTTTTACTAAAGGCTACCGGTTTAATAGAATGTAACATAAGCTGATCTGGGGTATCTTCATCGCAAGTTCTCAAACCCAGAATCTGGTGCACTTCAGTTACATTTTAAGCTATCAATTAAGCGGAACCGCGGTATGTGACTCATTCATATTACAGAACTTTCCATTTGTAACCCACTTCTACGCTTGGTGTACACAGTTATTTAAATGTTGCTAAATATAGAAGAGACAAGGCACAGGAGGACAGGTGTTGGCAACCAACTTGGTTCAAATTTAGGATCCAAAGCCACTGGCCCCAGTATTTAGGGACATATAATATGAACAAAGTAGGCAATGAAAGGCCCATTTTTCCTGGGAATATGTTTTTATACTAAGTTATTGCAAACAGTACATAACTCTGCATGAAACCTAAAGGCCATTGGTTACTCAATTTTCTGGTGCATTATTTATCTTTACCCTCCTCTTCTCTGTAGGTTTTCTCGCGTTCTTCTCACAGTTATTTGCTTCAAATTGTACAGACATGCTCCCAAAATAATGGGGTTCCTCTAGTTGCTCTCTAGGAACTTGAAACCTGCTTGTTCTGACACTTTTATGTGAGTTTCTTGTTCAGTTCCTTACACTCGCTTTTGTAGTCTTTTCCTTTTCATCTGTATCCATTCTCTCTTTTAGTCTTTTCCTTTTCATCTGTATCCTTTTTCGTGCTTGATCTTAGCTTTTGTACCCTCCATATTTCTATCACTGCCTTGTTTTCTTCACTCTCATCTATGCTCTTGTCTGTCATTTACCTGTCACTTGATATTTTGTTTCCTTTCAACTTCAGTTTTCTGCTTAGCAACTGGGCTGGCATGTATGTGTCTTCTCCCATTTCTTTTTTCTGTTTAATTCTTCCTGTTGTTTATGTATCTTGCCAGATGGTTGTTTTAAGATTTCTGACAAACCTCTGACCCTGTTCTTTCTGTACGATCTTTAATTCTATTGCCTTTTCTTTTATCAGGAAGCTTTTCAATCCCCTTTGTAACTCCTTCAGGAATAATTGTTACTCTTTTTCTATCTTCTTCTTGGAGATATCTTGTTTTTCAACAAAGAAGATTCTATTAAATACACTTTCTTCAAGTAAATTGGCAATAATATTATCTCTTCCCTTACAATTGCAGAAATCTGTTTGAACTGTCAAGACAAAAACCGTTGAGAAGTATCAATATTTTAGATTATTTTGGGGTTTGCTCCAATGGCTATGAAAACTTTGTTCTTCAAAGAACATGAAGGGATTGTCCACAGCCCAATTGCGCAGATGTCCTCTTCAGTACCTTGGTGGAGTACTGTAGTTGGATCTCAATCTGTTCATGGAGAAACGTGTCGACAGTCGAAAACCACATCAATGGTCAAACCAACCGTTGGAGAAGAAGTCACGGTTCCCTCCAAGTTGGACCGGCGAAGCAGAGAGCTTGAGCTGGAAAAGGATTCCACTACACCCTTCACTATCTTTCCTGGTCAGTAATCTCTTCTTCTGCTAACTAGAATATATTTGTAAATAGACAAACATACACACATACATATGCATATCATAAACCTCATGCATATTTCTTCCAAGTGGATTTATAACAAATCTAGCAGTTGATCTCTGTAATATAGATCTTCAATGGCAATTTGCTGGCTTTTTTTTACGACTTCAAAGTACTGTGATTTGGGTGCATGTTTAAGAGTTAACACTCCCCCTTGTGTTAAAAAAAGCTTAGTTTTTTGGTATCATTTCCTGTTTCACCACCAACAGGATATTGGAGTCAGGCTCTTCACCAAGGGTTATTTTATGGTCAAATGGTAGGTGGTACAGAGCTAAAATTTCTCTGGTAGGAAAAGCTAAGTTTTCCATCCACCACAATACATGTACCAAGGAGCTTAAGAACAAGTGCTTACAATAAGGGCCACTCGTGCTTCTCCTTTCACTTCTTATTCCCATTTACCGTCCTCTGATCTTGAATTATACTTTGTACTTGTAATTATCTTTGAATCAAATTATGCTTATTGTGTTAATACATGGTAAGAGATTGATACGGATTATTGAATAAAGAATAGGAGGCAAAGCAGTGAGAGTCCTTAACTGATTTCAGTAGTAAACATCCTAGTAGACCTACTTTTTCTTCTAGTCAGGACTGTATAATTGATAAAAAGGTCCAACTGCAAATTATGTACGTACAACCTATCAAAGAATATTGATCGAGGTAGATTATGTTAAGCAATAGTTGTGACATCAGGAGTAGAAAAACTGAATGTTAGTCACCAGTCCAAAACTGCAACATTAGAGATTGAAAGTCAACCCTTTTGTTAGGCAGAGTGATTTCAGTACAAGTTTCATGCATTTTACCAACCACGAAGCTGAAACTAAGCTCTTCTTGAAACTCTTCACGTAAAAGTCCATACATGTCTACATAATTAAAACCTCTTGGTTCTTTCTTGAGACGTCATTCCCAAAGTTGAAATCTTGCTGTTTCTGTGTACCCTTATTCTAAGTGTTTTAGGCTTTGAATTGTTTTGGAGCTTATGTTATGAAGAACGTGGAAGTTTTTCATCTTCTTCTGCGCCTTCCTTCGTAGGATTGACAGTATAAATTTTGATACGAGTTTTATCAGCATACATGTGTCAGTTTAATTCTTTCACCACTGTACTCTTTTGTAAAATGAGTAGATGAATTTCTGAGTGACGATTGAAACTTCTATTCCAGTATTTCCTTCCTCAAGATGTTTTAAATCACTTTCAGTATGAGTTTTGGTTAATTAAACAGGTTATTTTGCTTTCAGGTGACTGCAAAACTTCATGCCCCGGAAAAAAACCTCCTCAGGCATCCATCTTTGTTCAACCAGCCGTTCCAGAATGTATTACTCATTTTGAGCTGGGGTTTGGTCATCCTGTGGTAACTTTTTCCGCAATCTATCAATTTGTATTGGTTTACATTTGGATTGATGACTGTCAATTGCCTTCCGTTGGGAAATATTGTTGCAGATATGTGCAAAGTATCCACATCTGGATCAGTACTATGGCGTGCTACCAACTTATGGATCTCAGGGTTTGGTCAGTATCCTGCTCATTTTGTCCTATACAGCAACTTAGTGATGGTACACTTGTTGCTATTGTGTCGTCCATTTGAAGCAACATTATTTAACTCCATACTAATGACATTGTTGAGCTCAAGTCTCTAGCCCTTCTTTAAGAGAGTCATTTGCCTTGTGACGTCATCACCTCTTTGCCTATGCAGTAGGAAAATTGAACAATTACAAATCGTTTTTGGAGTGATTTACTGAGTTAATTAGTTGTGATGAATACAGGGGCGCATTATGTTGCCAATGAACATGGCAACAAATGATGAACCAATATTTGTGAATGCCAAACAGTATCATGGAATCATGAGGCGTCGCAAGTCCCGTGCAAAAGCTGTAATGGAGAACAAAGCAACAAAAACACGCAAGGTATTTATCTCTTTGATTTGGCGTTTTATCCAGTACTGTCTCCATTACGCATTGTCTCGAATCTTATAAAGATCGTACTATGTGAAATTCCATGTTCAACTCTTCCTCAGGTCTTGTCCCACAGAACATTCATGTCAATAAATGTTTACCTTCACATGTTTTCTGTGGCAAACTTTCCTTTTGCCTTACGTGGAAAGTGAAATTTTCTTTCAACATGTAATCTTCTCTGTGACTTCACCACCAGACTTAAGATGATCTTCCATATGAGTTGTCTTGAGTTCAAAATTATTAATTCAATACGTTTGGGGAAATGATATCCCAGGTTTTGTATCTGCACGATTGCAATGATTTACTAGTGTGCTTTCTTTTTAATGAAAACTTTCTTTGTCGTATATTTTACAACTCTGATTCATATGCAAATCCTGGCTTGTTTTACAACAAAAAATGCATACAAAGAGTTCCCCAACTCGCTTCAACTTGTCAAGATGGATGTCTCACACACTTCCATAGCATACAATATGAAGAGTTTATGTTCTCTTCAAGAAAATGCAATGCTTCTTCTTGACATTATATGGCTGATGATTGTGGGTTTTTCCCTGTCCAACAGCCATATATGCACTATTCACGCCATCTTCATGCAATGCGCCGACCAAGAGGATGTGGGGGTCGTTTCCTGAACACAAAGAATCCGAATGATGCCAAAGGTGGAACAGAGAAAAAGGAAAGTGATACACATGTTCCTCAGCCAACTGGTTCTCAGAGCTCTGAAGTGCTTGAATCAGATATTAGAGCTTTCAACCTATCTAAGGAAACTCATAGTAGTGGGTCTAACCTTTCAGGCTTTGAAGTGACTAGTACTTTGTACTCTCGAGGCGAGCTTGACCGCTTTCCAATCAACCATCTTGCACCATCGGCTCGATTGTTCTCTGGCATGATGGACGTTGGACATGTCACTGTTATGTCCAATAAATGGGCTGCAGCAGCCGATAATTGCTGCAACCTCAAAGTTTAGCAAGGAACTAAATGGGGTTGGTGCACTTCTTTGCACTTAAAACCCCATTCATCCTTGCTGCAACCAAATACAGAAACTCTTGTTGCAGCTTCTTTGCTGACAGGGTTTTGGCTTGAAGATTGACTTCACTATTTGGTTGTTAGGCAAATCATTCTTGGCTCATGCATTGCCATTCCATGCAACCGTTCTGCTGTAATGGAGTGGTTAAGATCTGATGGACTACTGTAAAAAGTGAAGCTAGACGAAATAAGTGGGTGTGATCCCATTATCGCGGGGAGGGTATGAACTTCATGCTTTGTTATCGTAAACCTTGTTGAAATTTGGTTATGTTTCTGTAGGATTTCAGTGGCTTGGATTTCTATGGAGCAATATATAATATCCCACTTGAGATTAAAATTACATGAACAGTTGAGGTCAAAAGTAAGCGACATCATTAACTTTTATCAGCTAAAGTTGCTTATCCTGTGTATTGTCATTGCTTTGCTTTGGGATCGTCCTATAGAGTCATGTGGAAGACTCTTGAAACTATCAATAGGACACTAATCAAATGAAAAAACCAAAGAGAACCCCATTCCTGTTTCCATAATTTGCAGAGAACTGAAAAGTTTACAGAATTAAAAGGAAAGGAGAAAGGAAGGCTTCTTAACCTGTGAATTAACGCAAAAATCATACATACGGTTTGTTTGTTTGGAAGGAACTGCCGCTGCGTAGAGGCAGAGCCTAATAAGATATCAAACTGGGACGGGCTTAGCTCAATTATTGGGTCAGCCCAATCAAAAAACAACAGAGTATAACCTTATCCACTTAACCGAAATGATTAAACCCACATCATCTTCATTTCCGTCTTCCCCAAACCATTGCTTGCTTACATTTAGTTGCTTCCACTTCTTCTCATGGCAGCCTCCACAATCGCTTCCACTCCGCTGCACACTAAACTCTCTAACGCCTCCTTCACTCGCTCACCGCTTTCTGTCTCCACCAAATTCTTGTCAAAATCCTTTTGTAAACCTGTTAAACCCCTCAAATTCCACAACCAAAAGTCCAACCTCCTTTCTCTTCCCTGTCTCCCAAATTTTCGCTGCACTCTCTCTACCGTTGACAACTCCGAAGCTACACAAGACGAAAACTTCTCATTTCAAGACGACCCAGAAGTCGAAACTGGAGTGTACGAGCAAGAGCGAGTGAATGAAGAGGAAGAGCTGAAACCGACAGTGTCAGATGAAGATGGGAAGTTGTATGTGGGAAACTTGCCTTATTCTATGAACTCTGACCAACTTGCAGAGGTTTTTCAGGAGGCGGGTCGTGTCATAAATGTCGAGGTTTTGTTCTTCCTTTATCTTGATGATATGTTTAGTTATGTTTGTTTTACAGGCCTCTTAAGTGGGTGAAGATGGGTTTCAGGTTATATATGATCGTGTTACGGATAGGAGCAGGGGATTCGGTTTTGTTACGATGGCGAGTGTTGAGGAAGCTAAAGAAGCAATCAAGATGTTCAATGGAACGGTGAGTGGTAACTTTTCTTTCTTGTCTTCAATTGTTACATGAAGAGAAGTGCATTGTTATTAAAAGTTGTTTAATATTTCTATCTCTTGAGAGCATTCTGAAACAGGACTTAGCTACCATTCATCAATGTATTTGTTCATGTCTGAATCAGTCATAGATGTCTGTGCTTTTTAATAGAAAATGGACAACCATGTCAAATTTTAATTGCGAGTAATGTAATAATGGTGGACAGCAAGTTGGAGGTCGAACTGTGAGAGTGAACTTCCCAGAAGTGCCGAAGGGAGGGGAAAGAGAAGTGATGAGGCCAAGAATAAGGAGCAGCTACCAGGGTTTCACCGACACTCCGCATAAGATATATGCAGGAAACCTTGGATGGGGCGTCACTTCTCAAAGTCTTAGAGATGCTTTTGCGGACCAACCAGGACTTTTAAGTGCCAAAGTCATCTACGAGAAAGATACTGGAAGATCCAGAGGTTTTGGCTTCCTTTCTTTTCAAACTGCTGAAGCTGCAGAAGCAGCTATCAACGCTATGAATGGCGGGGTAAAGTTTTTACTTGACCATTGATTGAACCTTTCTTGATTCAAGCTTTTCTTATCAGCTTTTTCTTTTTCTTTCTTTTTCTTTTTGTATGTTACTGGACTAGTAGGAGGTGGAAGGGCGCCCATTGCGATTGAATTTGGCAGCAGAAAGAGCTCGTCCGCCAACGGCAGAAGCCACTTCAGAGAATGATCTTGAGAGCCGTGAATTGCTCTCTGGCATTGGCTCTTGATTTAGTCCTGTTGCTGTGATGGGAGACTAAATCAAATATGGAGGTATACTCAGTATATATATCTTAAGATCTGATGTACCACCCGATTTTGCTTCATGTGATCTTTTTCTCCCGGTGCTCCAAATGATCCATACTGAATGATTTGTGTAATTTCAAAAGGAGAAAAAATTGACTGGAGGGCAAAGGTTATGGCTGTAACTTCAATTGCAGCAAGGCAATACATGTTAAACCATTGAGATATATGCGAGATTTGTTATTTAAAACCACCACATGAAAAACTTACAAGTTCTTCATTAACAGGAAACAAGTACTTGCTCTATTATCCGTAGTGATGAACATGAATCCCAGTAGACTCCTAACTCTGGGAAGGGATGCTAATGAGCACGTTTCCAGTTTTCAGTTACATAATTAAATCAAGACAAGAATAAAGTTGATATATTTTACTTTTCTGAGAGGCCCGAGCTGTCAATGTCAAACTAAGGCATCAAAAGTAGAACAGTTCTATTTCCATAAAACGCTTTGATAACTACCTTCTAAGTTCACCGAGATTCATGATGACCAGCAAGAAGAGCATCCGCAGCAGAATCCAAGTCGTGGGGAAAGAAAACCCTGTGGGAAGGTTGTGTGTTAAAACTACTTTTTTATTACGAGCCGAAATCCAGTATGTAACTATAAGCCTGGCGCTTTGATAGGTTATAATTCAATATTCAGGGAAAGAATTATTCATATAGTAGACATTAGTAATATTTACTTCCAAGACATTTACAGATCAATAATTGAAAAAAGCTTTTCATTTAAGACACGGTTGAAATCAGCCAGCTCTGAAAGGTGCTTACTTGCAAGTATTATGGTAAATGGTTCTGCTCATTTGATCTATGTCACTGACACCTTTACAACCAGCCACAACGTCAAGCACTTGCCTGCAAACAATGCCAATTGAATAGAAACTTCAATCTTGACATCAAATCTGTAGAACTCTTCCCAGTTAAATCGTATTGTCATACGATCCTCAATTTAGAGAAGCTATGAAGGAGATATTCACTTACCGAACTAAACAAGGTTCATTGCGGCCTTTGACAATGCACTCATGATCATATTTTTCTTTCTTCTTGGAAGGCCACGAAGATTTTACAAAATTAATCCCAGCATGAGTGCTCTTAATTTCACAATAAGGAGAGTCTGTCTCGATCATCATTCTTTCGATGGGAATACCCCTTACAACGTCAAGATTCTCAGTTGTCCTCAAAGAACAACCGTTGACACCTGCTAAGGAAATTTTAGTAAGGAACTACTACCGTAGCAGTTTTGAAGAGAGAAAGAGAGAGAGAGTAACAAACCAAATTTAGTTCTCCAAGTAAGCATTATCTTCATCTAAGTGACTCTCCGAAACTTCAGCTATTTAGTATAGATAATGATAGATCTTAAGGTTTATAGAAATTTCCCTCCAAAGTTAGAACCAATAAGCCTTCGAATCATACATAGGCACTATAGTTTAAATCTCACATTGCAGTAATCCCACTAATAAATATAACAATTTCAAACTCGTAAAACGAAGAAATATTGAGGAAATACAAGATTCATTAGAACTCTTCTCTTTCCCCATATTTTTAGTGAGCAACATTTATTCTGATTTTGTAATTCTTAACACTGCCAGTATTCAGGGACAGATAATGCCTCTACCATGTAATTTGTCCCTAAACTAATTCGAGATGAAAATGCAGTAAGATGCAAGTGACTAATGCTACCACAACAAGCAGTAACTGTTTACCTATATACATATTATTAAATGAAAGAAGTTTATCGCGATCTTCTGCACTATCAGTAAATGAATGTGTCACACCAGCAATGAACCTGTGAAATTGGAAGAGAAATCACGTCATCATGCACGGCCTGCACAAACACTCATAAAGAATGTTTCAAATAAAGCATTGAAGTGAAAACTTTGTGTATTTTAAGGCATAGATAGTTGGTTATCAACTAACCAGTTATGCATAAGACTGCAGGTGAACCCAAAACAGTCATGAGGCACATTTGGTATAAAGCAACATTTTAACAGGCATAATTAGGTCCCTTCTCCCTTGTCTATGATGTAGACAAAAGTTACCTATCTTTATTACGCTCTACAATTTCACAGAAATCTTCAGCAGCTGCTCGCATATGTAAAAACATAGGCAGTTTTGTCTCGGATGCTAATTCAAACTGCTTCTCAAAATACCTACATTTTTAATACGAGTAATAGTGGCATAGTGTCATTACATGATTATATGGGGAACAAGCTGTGGATGTATATGGGCTTCAAGAAAATATTGCAGTTGGAAAAAAGCTTACTTCTTTTGAATCTCCGATGGGCAAAAGTGAAGTCTATCATAATCCAGTCCACACTCACCAATTGCTACAACCTTTTCATGTAAAGCAGTTAAAAGAATGATACAACTACAACAGTGATTTTCATTACACTGTTCCAAGAACAATTAGAATTTAGAGAGAAAAAGAATTATTTGTCAATCATTAAGTGTTTCATGAGAAAGATGTTGATTGGCAATTGCCATATACAAGCACTTAGCAATTTACAGTAGCACAGATCACAGAATTTGTACAATCGAATTGAAGAAAAATCAAACTAGATAAGATCATAATCCTCAAGTCATTTAGTTACACTGACGGTATTCTACACTTTAAAATATACCTTTTTGGACAAAATCATGGTTGTGAAGTGTCATGTTTATGAAGAAGAAAGATTAGTAAGTACCTTTCCCTTCTGAATTCCTTCCTTGGCTAATGATAAGAGAGCCTGGAAATATTTTTCTGGATCGCCACTCTCCTCAAATTCCTACGTGATAAATGAATAAGCTCAACTGAGATAGCAATCTCCAAGAAAATCACCATTATCCAAAATTGGAACACAACACATTAAATTTTCCAAAAGTAGAAACTTTAGGAAAGAAACCGCCAGACCTTGCATCTTGTGGGGTGTACACCAACTGTACAGAAAAGTCTTCCTGCGCCAAGGAACTTACTTTGAATAAACAATACCCCCTACTCAACACTGCTGAAAACAGAGAAGAGAATGCATCGTGCTCTAACGAAAAATAAATATGGACAAACCATCTGTCTCAGCTATGGCCAGCGCTTCCTTTGACTCCTCAAGGGATCCACCAGTCACCTGCATCCATAAACCAATAGATATTACATATAAAACTAGGAAAAGATTGACACAAGTTTACAAAGCAAATCCTTTTACATTTTCATCAAGCAATCTGACAATTGCCTCATAACATTCAACACTTAAACTTCACCGACCCCATCAGTTTCTCTTCATAAGCCAACAATGAACAACTGCTAAAAAGGTATCAATGTGTAAATACGTACGATGATTCGATCTACACCAGCACTCCAAGCACGTCTTAGCACAGTAGCTATATCAGCTACATGGTGTTGCTTGCCGTTGTAAATTCCTTTGAACATACCATCTGCATAAATTTGAAAACCCATTTCTCAGTTGGATCAGAAGAAAATAAAAGGGAAATGAGTTTAGAAGAGTCAAGGTTATGAACAAAATTGTTCGATGAAATGCCTGACTGACCTGTGAAGTTTACAGCTACATCTGCTTTGAGAGACCAAAAATGGAAATGAAACGATTGTTAGAGAGACAGGTACTTTGATGTGATATTGTCAGTCAAAGAATCTTAAAATAGGTAATTGTTGAGTTTCAAGTGATGCACTTGCCTATCATTCTCAGAGTCCCCATAGCGCAGGGAGCGGAGGAAGAGAATGGAGGATTAAATCCAAATGCTTTAGACCCTAAGAACAACAATCGATTGGGTTGAGTCCCTTGCTGTCTGTCTGATCCAGCTCAGCTCAGCTCATATATGGGCTTTTGTTGCTTATTGGATACCGTACCGTACTTGGATGCTGGTGATGGGTAATAATAGGTGTGGAAAACTATACTGATTTTTCTCTCTTGTAAGTTAAATTACAAAGAAATGAAAATGATTCAGAATTGGTCCAACTCAGAACTAGACTCAGCATCTATCTTAATTCTTATGATAAAAATCAGATGAATTGATGATTTATAATTTA
>JANQAP020000150.1:2249274-2270839 GCA_026874005.2 Erythroxylum coriaceum
CATTATTTCAGACCAAATATGCATAATAACATTATTATAATTTAAGTATAATTATATTTAAATTATAGGATGAAAAAACTTCAACAACGAAAACATTAACATTACATAAATAATTAATAACAAAACACTTTACATTTTTAAAATTTTTCCAGTCAGATAAATAATTTTACTGATCCATTTTTTACATCCCAATCTATATATTGTTAAGTTTTGTATAAAGTAAGTGATCTTATTTCATCTCCTAATTTTTTTCCGTTCCATCTTTTTAATAACTAAATTTACCCGTTCTTTTTTTATATTACATTTATATATTTTGAATAATTCTCTCGTGAATCTTTTATTATTATACATTAAAAAATTTAGATATTAATAATCTCACAATAAAAATTTAAATTACACAATATTTACTTATTTTACGCTGATTTTCTTATAATTTTTAAATTCAGTTCATATATTTTACACATTTATAACAGGAACATTACATTATTCATTTCCTTAATTTTAAAATTTTTCATTCCAAGTGTTTACTTACTAATTTTACTTATTCATTTATTATATTTTAACTTATATATTTTAATAAAATATATTTAAACCTTTTTAATAAAATATCCATTACAAATTTAAAATATTTATAATTTAATTACTAATTTTTACGAATAACAAATTTAAAATGTTTATAATTTAATTAGAAAATTTAAATTTTCTTAATAATTTAATTCCAAATTTCTAAATTTTTTATATTTATTTGTACATTAAAATTATATAATAACATAATCAGTTAAACTAACAGGGCATTATTACTGCGCATTTGCGCAGTATTATTCTGCTAGTTCTCATAAACTGATAGATGTTTGCAACGCTTTGAGAGTTTCTTACTAACAAAAGCTACTGGGTGTGAGTTTTGTGTATGAACAACTCCAATGCCTTCTCCACAATCATCTGGATCAAAAATTTTGTTGAAGCCGTTAAGCTAATACATGAGTTGTTATCAAAGACTCAATTAAGATGCAAGAGATGTCTTTTGGAGAATATACTGCAGAAAAAGTATGTATTATCGTACGTGTTACAGGATTATATATACAGAGAAATATAATCAATCTCTCCTAATTCTAATGCTAAGAAAATGTGAACCATAATTAATGGATGTTGACTTTTGTCTAAAAGGAAACTAAATATTTACACATTAATTACAAAGATAATCTTAAAAGTAATTCTCTAACATTCCCCCTCAAGTTGGAGAATGAATATCATAAAGTCCTAGCTTGTCACGAAGTACCACAAATTGCTCTTTTCCCAATGCCTTCGTAAAGACATCTGTTAATTGAAAACGTGTAGGTATATATGAAGGCTTAATCAAACCATCTTGCAACTTTTCTCGAACTATATGACAATCTATTTCAATGTGCTTTGTACGTTCATGGAAAACAGGATTTGCTGCAATATGCAAAGCTGCTTAATTATCATAGAATAATTGTGCAGGTGCTACATGTGGAACTATTAATTCGTGCAATATGTAACCTAACCATGTCAATTCTACGCATGTGTTTGCCATTGCTCGATATTTAGCTTCTGCTGATGATCTGGAGACATTAGTTTGCTTCTTTGATTTCTATGAGATAAGAGAGTTTTCAAGAAAAATACAATATCCCGTCACTGATCTTCTTGTGGCATGACATCCTCCCCAATCAGAATCACAAAAAGCCTTTAAAGTAAGATTGTTAGTGGAAGGATATAATAAACCTTGACCAGGGCTACCTTTGATGTACCTGAGGATGCGCATAGCAGCCTCCAAATGAGGTTTTTGAGGTTCATGCATGAACTGACTAAGAGTGCTGACAGAATAAACTATGTCAGGTCTGGTAACAGTCAGATAAATGAGTCTCCTGACCAATCTTCTGTAATTAGTGGGATCTTCTAACAATGCTCCATCGGTGGGAGTAAGTTTTAAGTTTTGTTCCATTGGAAACTTGTCTGGACGAGCACTTAAAAGTCCTTAATCTTGCAAAATGTCTATTGCATATTTTCTTTGAGACATAAAAATGCCTTTCTTGGAACGAGAAAATTCAATTCCCAAAAAATATTTCAAATCTCCAATGTCTTTGATGCGAAATTGTTCAAGAAGAAACTTCTTAAGAATTTTAATTTCTTGAAGATCATTTCCTGTAAGGAGTATATCATCAACATAGATTAGAATTGCAGTGAATGAAGTACCTTGGGCCTTAGTGAAAAGGGAGTAGTCAACCTTTGATTGCTGATAATTAGCTTTCTTAATGGTGTCTAAAAAAGTGAAGAACCAGTTTCTTGAAGCCTGTTTGAGGCCATAAAGAGATTTGTTGAGTCGACATACAATGTTCTCCCCCTGTCGGTGAAGACCAAGTGGAGGCTCTATGTAAATTTTGTCATGTAAATCTCCATGGAGGAAAGCATTCTGAACATCTAACTGATAAGTAAACTAATGTCGAGCAGCAGCAACAGTCAAAAGGCAGCGGAGAATAGTGAGTTTAGCTATAGTTGAGAATGTTTCCTTGTAGTCGATACCTTTAACTTGCGTGTAACAAGGCGGGATTTATAGCATTCAACAGTGCCATCAGACTGATACTTTATTTTGTATACCCATTTGCAACCAATGGGTTTGTGACTAGCAAGAAGAGGGACCAAACTCCAGATATTATTATCTTGTAATGCCCGTAATTATGCATTTATAGCTTTTTGCCAATTAGGATCAAGGATAGCTTCAGCATAAGAGTAGGGCTCAGTATGAGCAATAGGTAGAAGATAGACAAAAGTATGAAAGAAAATGAGAAATAGGATACCGAGAACCTAGTTGAGAGCTTGACGCTGAGGAACGGTGGTTGACATGGGCAGACAAAATGTAGTCTTTATGCCATGTTGGAGGCTGTTTGGGATGAAGAGACTGTCTGGTCAGTGTAAGGGAAAGCGATAGAGGTGTAGGTGAAGTGCTTTCAAGTAGGGGTGAATCAGGTGAAAGTGGTGAATTAGGTGTATTGATGTCAGAAGGAGAAAAAGGTGTTTTTTATAGTAGTATTCGTTGGGATGGATGATCGAGATGGCCAATTATTATCCATATTAAGAAGAAATGATGGTGGTGCAGGAGTAGGATCTAGTGAAGGGGTAGCAAAAGGAAATATAGTTTCACAAAATTTTACATCACGACTAACAAAAAAAGATTTAGTATCCAAATCATAAAGCTTATAACCTTTTTGATTAGTAGGATAACCAATAAAAATGCAAGATTTTGCACAAGGATAAAATTTTTGGATAGGATGAACGACTGTGGCATAACATAAACATCCAAAAACTCTCAAGTGATCGAGGGAAGGTCGATGATTGTATAGCATCTCAAAAGGTGATTTAGAAGATAAAAAGGGTGATGGAATACGATTAATTAGGTAGACAACAGTTAAAATGCATTCTCCCTAAAAATCAATGGGTAAATGAGATTGGAAAAGTAGTGCCCATGCAACAACAAGTATATGACGATGCTTGCGCTCAACCACTCCATTTTGTTGTGGAGTGTAAACACAAGTGTGTTGATATTCAATCCCTTAAGACTGTGAGAAATTTTTTATGGGAAAAAATTCAGAACCATTGTCAACTCTGATGATTTTAATCACAACATGAAATTGGTTTTGAGCAAATGTAATGAATGATTGTAAAAGTTTTTGAGTTTTAGATTTGTACTGCATAAGAAATACCCATCTGCATATTGTAAAATCATCCACAATAGTAAGAAAGAAACGAACTCCTGTGTGTGTAGAGACTTTGTGTGGACCCCAAACATCACAATGTAATAACTCAAACAGAGCACAAGTTGATACGGTACTTGAAGGAAATGGAAGCCTAGTTTATTTAGTCATAGAACAAACATTGCAATTATTATCAAAAGTAATGTTATGAGAAGATAATAATGGAGAAATTAATTTAAGACGAGATGGTGAAGGATGACCAAGACGTATGTGCCATAGAGCAAAAGGTTGAGAAACTTGATGAGAGATCGGCGTTTGTTACAACGGGGACATGTAATAAAGACCACCACGTTGTTCACCCGAGCCAATCATCTTCTCCGTAGCCAAGTCCTGCAAGACACAAAAGTTTGGAAACAAAATAGCACAACAATTTAGAGAAGCAGTGACTTTGCTAACAAACATCAAATTTAATCGAAAAGAAGGTACACATAGAACATTGTCTAATGTGATGTTTGAGTTGAAAGGTACAGTGCCAATGGATGTTATTGAGGCTGAAGACCTTGTGGGAAAATTAATATGGGGTATTAGTGAGGATTCAGTTTTTGTGAAAAGTTTAGAATATGAAATTATTTGATCAGTGGCTCCACTATCCAAGATCCAAGGATTTGTGAATACAAAATTAATTGAAGTATTAAAAAAAGTGTATAGACCTGCAGCGTTTGTATAAGCATCATTATTACCAGTTGCGTTCATCATGGATATCGCATGAGCAATTTGTTGAAGCTGCTCTTTGGAAAGCCCATGTGACGTGTTGGATGATGATTCATCATTGTCTTGCTAGTTGTCACCATGGGAAGAGTTTGCTGCGTCGACTGTAGGATGGGAATTTGATCTACCTCTTTGTCTGTTTCCAAAGTTCCTACATTGTTGGAACCCCACGTACCATTTTTAAACTTGCATCTATCTTCAGTATGCCCTCTCTTGTCACAAAATTTGCAGTGAAATTTCATAGTCCTGCAATTGTCAATTGTGTGGCCCTCTCTATTGCAATGTTCACAATATTTATTTTTAGATTTATTGGAGGCATTGTTTGGATGATTGTGGATTGCAGCAGCAATGGAGAGATTCTCGGTTGATTCTAACATCATTGGTCGTTGAGTCTCCTCCTGAATCATGAGGGAATATGCCTGACAAACATTGGGAAGAGGTGACATCATAAGAATATTTGTACAAACAATGTTATATGTGTCGGTGAGTCCTATGAGGAATTGCATTAGTTTTAGTCCTCTTCCTTTTGCTTATTATGTGCTTTCATCTGATTACAAGCAGGTTGAGTACGATATGTTTCCAACTCATCCCAAATACCTTTGAGTTTAGTAAAATATGCAGAAACTGTCATTGTGCCTTGTGATAGAGAGGCCAATGATTTTTGGATTTGATATATTGCCGGTGCATTTTTTTGTGAAAATTGATCTTTGAAATCTTCCTATACCTGATGTGCTGTCTTGGCATGAATGACCCTTTGAGCAAGGTCAGCTTCCACCGAGTGAGTAAGCCATGATAAGACCATGCTATTGCATTGACTCCATAAAGCATACTTCGCTGGTTGTTCTATGTCTGAAGGCTGCTGGATCGACCCATTGATAAAGTCAATTTTATTTTTGGCTATGAGGGCATGAACCATGGACATGCTCCATGATGGATAGTTGGCTCCATTCAATTTGATTGGTGCGAGCATATGACTGGGATAGTCAGAATGATGAATAAAGTATGGGCTTGATGAATCAACGTTGGAACTTCTACTGGATTCTTCTACTGGTGTTTGTTGTCCTTCTGCCATTGTTGAAGGGATTGAATGGAAGATGGACCTTGCTCTGATACCAACTCAATTAAGATGCAAGAGATGTCTTTTGGAGAATATACAGTAGATAGGCAGAAAAAGTGTGTATTATCCTATGTGTTACAGGATTATATATATAGAGAAATATAATCAATCTCTCCTAATTCTAATGCTAAGATAACGTGATCCACAATTAGTGGATGTTGACTTTTATCTAAAACGGAAGTAAATATTTACACATTAATTACAAAGATAATCTTAAAGATAATTCTCAACACAAAGCTTCTTATAATGGTAAGAATGCTTTAGTCGCATGCTCATTCCACACAAAAGCATTTTTCCAATAAATTTGTCAAGGGTTACTCAATTGTCTATGATGGAAAATCGAGACAGAATCCAATTCTAACTGCAACGAAATAATCACGAATTTTTTTTCATATTTTGATTTTTTGAAAACCAAGATCACTTTAATTCTATAAAATGGTTAACACATAAATTAAAACATAAATCTTAATTCTTACCTTATTTTGAAACTTGATTATTTTCTTGTCATATTCCACGAACAATTTTTGAAACCTATCATCTTAACCACCCTAGCTGCATAAGTGTTCGGCCCCTAATAGTATCCACATAATAGGTTGAGAGGACTCTTTAATACTTACAAAGAGTGTTAAGTAAGAAGTGCTAGTTCTATAAAACTTAAGTTTATTTATAATAAGTTTTGGAAATTTTAGTAATTTAATTGAAACTAAATTCTAATTTCAATTAAACTTTAGTTAGAATTACAAATAATTCTAATTAAATACTAATTATACCCAAATAAGATCCAATATCTCATATTGATCCTTATTTATTAAAAATCTCATATTTAATCATAAAGTTTCTCAAATTTTACTATCAAGTCCAACTTCGTAAAATATCTTTGCTCTGTTCAACTCATTCTTTATGTAAGACCTATTAGGTTCCCAAATATGTTAACAATGAATATAAATTATAATTATAATTCATAATTAGAATTAGATAAATTAAAACTCTTTTTAATTTATTTTTAATTCTCCAATTAAACAATCTATAATTATATATTAAGATTGACATCTAGCAACGCATCATAACCACATAAATATTTAGGAATATCAAAGTAGTTTTTTCTAATCTTTCCGTTCATTATTTTTCCATATAATTCAATTTTTTCATCATACAATGTTCCAATTAGACATAGAGCATGAAATTAATGTCGATTTTATTTTGAGTCCAATCATATTAGTTCTCTGTCATTAGCTATTAATTCAATTAATGATATCTGTAAACTATTTACAAAATATCATTTTATCTTGGTGAAGAATTTCCTGTATCAATATTAATCGAGAACATGGAATATTATCCCTAATTACTTTAGAGTGATGAATCATATTTTGATCACACAACTATCTTCATATAGTTTATACTACATCTAATTACTACTGATTGAACAACCCATGATTAAATAGGTCATAAGTAGTATCAAAACATAACAATTCCTATACAAGATATCTTTAGAGAACTTAAGTCAAACGATCACTTATACAATCATCATAATGAGAATTCCGTAGATGTAGACGTAATGTTTCAAATGGATTTCTCATATCGGGTCTGTTCAGTGAACTTGTTCTCTAAGAAACACTCACACGTTTGTTTAAATATCTCCATACTTTAGTCTATAAAATCGCCTACTTCCTTCGTAAAGAAAAACATAACGTGTTCTAATCTTTTTATGTTGTATTAATGTTCAGTTATAATAGTACAATGACTAGGAACAATTTACAAATAATACATAAATGCAATACGATCTCATAATTATAATCTCATTATAATTTCATTTGCAATGTATAACTATCCTATAGACTTTATCATATACATCTAAACATATACAAGATAAATAATGTCTTTAAATAATTTTGTCACTAAACCAATACCAATGTGATTGACTGTAGGGCATAAACCAACAGTCCATACCACCATAAATCGTTTCTAGTATCCACATAATCCTAAGAAACCCCTCAATTGTTTGAGCGTTCTTGGTTCAAGCCACTACTAGATTGCTTGCATTTTGTAGGGATTAGCTATTACACCTTCTCAACTAATGACATGCCTCATATATTTCACTTTAGTTGCACCAAAAGAGCATTTATTCAGCTTCATATACAATTGTTGGATCCGTAATGTCTCCAGAACTACCTGTAAATGTTCAAAATACTGGTGAAATGACTTATTATAAACCAGTATGTCATCAAAGAACACCAATACAAATTTTCTTAAATAAGGCTTGAATAAGCGATTCATTAAGTTGTAGAATGTAGTGGGAGGATTTATTAAATCAAACGGAATTACCAAGAATTTGTAATCTTCTTCATGAGTCTTAAATTTTGTTTTATATACATCTTCCTCGTGAATTCGTATTTGATGATATCTAGCTCTTAATTCTAGCTTAGCAAAGTTTCTTGTACTTAGAGAAGTCAATAGGTCGGGTCGGGCCTGCTATATATTTTGTTTAGAAAACTTTAAAAATGACGTCGTTTTAAAAGTAACGGTCGGCCCACGGGCTGGGCCAGGACGACCCTTGGCCCGCCTGACCTTGACCAACCCAGGCCAAAATCATGTCGAGCCTTTTTGACATCCTTACTTGCACTATTCAGTTCATCAAACAATTCCTTTACTAATGGTATTTTGGGTTGCTCAAATGCATCTCTATAGCTTTGTAACAATTTTTGTAGTTGTTCCTCACATTCTGCAAATAGCGAATTCTCTTCTAAGTCTAATTTAAGAGACTAACATTCTTTCTGGAATTGGTTTAATTCCTCTCCACTCTTATCTTCTGCTATTATCAGAAAATAACACGCCACATTTTTTGTTGTTATGGCTTTCTTTGTTTCCTTTCTGTAACCTTTGCTACACGTTTACACTCCTCACTTTTCAATTCTAGCTAAGATCCCTTCTACCAAAACTTTATTGTTTCTTTCATGCAGTTACAAACTATATCATCCAATATAGATAAACACTACACACCTAACACCATATCATTTACCCCAATATCATTCACTAATGCATTAGTAATAAACTCCTTACGTTCATTTGTGATTTGAAATTACGGTAAATATAGTTATAGGCAAGATGCACTCTACCTCCCACTTCTATTGCAATATCTTTTACCTCTTCCGATCTTTCCCTATCCTCCTTAACAACTCTTTATCCATGAAATTGTGAGTGCTTCCTCCATCTGTTAATACATGAATGGTTATCCCTTTTACCATACGTTTAACTTTTATTTGTTTGTATTTGGCTTTATAATCTTGCCATAGCTTGTAAAGTTATACTAGGATGTATACTATCTTCTTCGTTCTTTATTAACTCCTCAGTTTCCTACTCTTACTTAACCATATACATATGTAGCATCTTCTTCTTACATTTATAACTAGGCACAAACCTTTCCCCACACAAAAAATATAACCCTTTCGCCTTATTTTCATCCAATTCTTTGTTTATAGTATTTTTTTCCATTTGGCTCTCCCCTAAGTTTCTAATTCTCTCCTGCCACTAGTTTAGGTAGAATCCCTTGGAATGTTTTCGTAGAACTAGATAGATGCCTCACTGAATAACCAACCCTTTAGTTATATCTTTCCCATCAATGTTAAATATTAACTAGATAGTCTATTTCGAGTTTTAATCCTTTCATGAACAAACTAATTAGGTATGATTTAGGTGTTACCAATCTATGAGACAAAAGATCAAACTCAACATGATAATCCTTGATAGATCCTTTTTGCCTCAACTCCTCCAACTTTGCCATAAGATCTTTAAAAACAATGTCACCAAATCTTTGTTCTAACACTAAAAGGTATTTTCTCCAGCTAGGTTATTTTCTCGTCAATTTGTTACTAAGATACAATTCATGTATCGTTAGAGCTTCTCCTTCCAAATGTATTGCCACCAATCCCACTTTAACCTCAGCTGGACTTCTATCAAATATGAACAATCCTCATACTTTAAGAACTAAGCTCTTAATCCTTCTCTTTTGAACACTAAAAGTTCAATTTTGCTAAATCACATAAGCATTGAATAGTGCCCCTAAAATGATCGATTTACCACTCCTGTATATGGTACACGATGGTCTCCATTTTCTTGTCTTGATGATTCTGTATTATCCTTCTAATACGGTTGCACAATACATTCCTTCAATTTCTGGATATTTTTTTCTTGATGGAGCTCCATCTCTTGCATTTGATTGTGCATGCCTTCTTTAATCCTCCATTCTTGAGCTCTAGTTCCACCATGCTTTCACGTCCTCATGAATTGACCCTAATATTAATTTGATAGGGCTAATTTTAGTGATTGATGAATTAGGAATTTGGGATCCTAATTCTTACAATCCAGTTGAAATCCAAAATATAAAGGCAGAAAATTTGAAAAAGACAAAGATAAAGAGAGAAAGTAGTTTTATTTGTTAAATTTCTTAACTTCCAAAACTTTTTTATCTACAACTATTTTACGTTGATGGTGAGCCAATCAGGCTTTTACACAATAAAATATAACCAGATGGATCAATTGAAAGGTATAAGGCAAGATTGGTGGCCAAGCACCATATCCAAACTTATGGAATTAAGTACCCAGAGACTTTTGCTCCAATTATGAAGATGAATATTATTAGAACTCTCTTATCTTTGTTAGCTAACTATGGTTGAGAACTGCAATAATTTGATGTCAAGCATGCATTTTTGCATGGAGAACTCAAGGAAAAAATCTACATAAAGGTGCCAGCAAGTTATAGGAATAATTTGGCTACTTAAACTGTATGTAATTTGAAGAATGCCTTATATAGACTGAAACAGTTGTCACTGGCATGGTTTGCAAGATTTACAAGAGTAATGATAGCTATGAGATATAAACAAAGTCAAGGGGATCATACGTTGTTTATTAAACATTCGCCTTCAAGGAGAGTCATAACACTTTGATTGTATCATGATGACATAAGGCAAGGAAAAACAGTCTCTAAGTTAATGTTTGACTTAGGAGTTTAAGATTAAGGATTTAGCAAGGCAAAGATATTTCTTCAACATTGGAGTAGCTTACTCTAGGCAAAGTATTATTATCTCTCAACAAAAGTATGTTATTGATTTCCTAAGAGAAACATGCAAGATAGCTCGTAAATGACCAACTACTCCGATAGACTTGAACATTAAACTTGGAAAAGTAGACGAGGATGATGCAGTAAGTAGGGAAATGTTTCAACACCTTGTAGGGAGGCTCATTTATATGTCTGACATATTGTCAAATATAGCATATGTAGTGAGTGTGACAAGTCAGTTCATACATAGCCCAAAAGGAGTTCATTTATAGGCAACTCACTGAGTATTACAATATCTCAAATGGACACTAGGAAAAGATATTTTATTTAAGAGAAATAGACGTCTACTATTTGAGGCATATACTAATGCTAATTATACAAGATCGATTGTTGGAGGGAGATTAACTTTGGAATACTGCACCTTTCTTCTTGAGAACCTTGTAATATGGAGAAGTAAGAAGTAGAATGTGGTAGCATAATCTAGTACAAAAGCAAAATTTCGAGCAATAGATCAAGCTGTGTATGAACTACTTTGGTTAAAAATGATCTTAGAAGACTTGAAGATTAAGTAGGATGCTCGAATGAAACTCTATTGTGATAATAAATTTGTGATCATTATAGCTGATAACCTAGTACAATATTGATTGTACGAAGCACATTGAAGTTTACAAAAATTGCATAAAAGAAAAATTAAAGAGTGGTTTGATTTGCACAACTTATCCGGTTACAAAGGGTCAGTTTACTAATGTACTTACTAAGGGGTTAAGTAGTTCGAGTTTTGAGAATACCTTATCTAAGTTAAGAGTAGAGAATACATATTCACTAGCTTGAGGGGAAGTATGGAACAACATGATTATTTTAGGATTTTATATCTTTCTACAATTTCTTACTTAGTTAGGATATCATATATTCATGGGTTTTAATTGTCCTTAGAATATCTTATGATCATGAGATCTCGCTATTTTTGTTTTTCTTTCAGTTGTTAGAGTAATATGTATATAATTGACTCTTTTGTACATTTTTAAACAAGAAATTGCAAAAAATTTCCTTGAAATCTTAAATTCTTTCGAAAGGCAACTTGAGTAAAAGAATTTTGTTTTAGAGGAATGATTATCTCAACCTAGGAACTTATAGTGATGCAGATTCGTGCAAGATCTATAGTGGACTGAATATCAACCACAGGTTACTGTACTTTCCTTAGAGAAAATTCAGGTAACTTGGAGAAGAAAGAAAGAAAATGTTGTAGCTAGATCATCAATAGAATTAGAGTTTATAGCATTTGTTTACGGTTTGTGCAAGTTATTATAGTTGAAAATTATTTTTAGATGACTTGAAAGTGGGAAGTTTTTATGAAACTCTATTGTGACAATAAATCAGTCATCAATATTGCTCATAATCCTATCTAACATGATAAGATAAAGCATATTGAGATTGATTCGATGAAATTAAAGGAAGGGCTCGTATACATGTCATATATTCCATAAGATAGCCAACTAGCTAATGTTCTAATGTAGGAGTTAAACATTTTAAGTTTCATGATATTATTTCCTAGCAGGGAATAAAAAACATTTATTCCTTAGTTTGAGGAAGGGTTTCAAGTTATATATTAGTTGTATAAGGTTTTCTCTTAAAGAGGACATTTGCATTCTTGTAGGTTATATTAAACTCTATCATTTGCATTTACTGCATAGTACTTACCTCCTAGTTAGTTTAGCTTAGTTAGTTTCCTATTAATGTAGTAACAGGCCTGGTTGGAGTTACTCTTATATGAGTTTTTTCTGGTATGTGTTTTTGTCTGACCATTTATTGTTAATCATTGACATGTTTTGTACATACGTTATTTTGTATTGCCTTATCTATATTTTTTTAATTGTTTCTCTTTATTATTTTTTATGTTTTTATATTTTTTAGTTTTTGCAATTGATTATTTTATTATCTTTTTGTGTTTATTTGATTTAATTATTCACTTATTCTATTTTTTTTTGTATATGTACACACATCCATTTATAATTTTGTAATATTGTCATGACGCATTGCATGTGAATCTATTGGAAACAACTTCTCTACTAAGTAGGGATAAGGTTGAATACTATCAGACCTTTCCAGACCCACGTCTTAATAGGACTTTAACTAAATATTGATGATGAAGATAAACATTACCATCGCCTTATCTCCTGCTGCCACTCTTAAATTCTAACATTTCTCCTTACTATAAATGACAAACGTATTCCTAGTCTTCCTTCTCAACTCTCTACACATACATGTTCTTATGCTCCGGCTCGATCTTTTTCTACTTCTATTCACAAGACATCGTGGAATGGTAGTCATAATATAAAGAACCTCCTACTCATGCTAAGATCTTACTTGCGCAGCTCAAAATGTTTCTCACCCAATTCCCAACGTTGAGGTGAATTTACAAATAATATAATTTGACTTGTGAATTGATCTATTAACCACCACGCAACTTGCCCTCAACCAAATTGCATGCGTTAATTGAAAAGAAAAGGAAAGCGCAAGAATTAACTGACTAGTTAGTAGAGTTGCGTTTTCCATTAGAGGCATAAACTAGGAGCTCTTTGTTGAACCAATCATTTATAGAAAAAGCTTGGTCAATGTGATTTTCGAGCCCTCTTCACGGATTTGGATCAAGTATGAACAATAAAATTGATATCTTAATGAATGATTGTTAAATAGATGATAAGGTAAATGGATGATAAGGTGACTCGCATACCAGAAACCATGCAAGTGATAAAGAATGATACGTTTTTCAAATAGCAACGTTGTTAATCACGTTAGTGGATTCTGTAAGGGAAACTCCTGATCATGGAAATCACCGAATCGATAATCCATAATCTTCTGGCCTATTTTAATGCAAGGCAAAACCAAAATATATGATTTTCCTTCTTCGAACGTGAGGCCTCTTCAAAGAAACAAATCTCCGCACTTCAATATTCAAGGTTTTAAGATCACATTGTGGCAATTTTGGAATATATATTGATATATAGGAACACCAAAAAAAAAAAGAAAAAGAAAAAAAATTGAACAGATAATATACAACTAAAGGAAATATCAACTTAACAAACATTGAAAACAATTGTCGCTGTTCGTTTAGTAATCAAGAGGCATATGAAGAAAACAACTCAAATTTGGCAAAGAATGGTTAAAATATTTCCATCACAAAAACGTGGTCAGTGATCCAATTCACTTTTCTTTTTCCCTATTATTCTTTCCATGGACAGAAATAGTAATGGAGTTTGTTTCTTACTTCGCTAAGGCCTTTTCTTCATTCCTATTCTTCTAAAGGAAAATAACAAATACATTTAATAATACTTTACAATCTAAAGTTACAAAATGTACCACAGTCTAGACAAACTTATCTGACGTGTGGAAGGAAGGCTGGCAAGTAAGAATCTCAATCAGATTGGAGGACAGTGACATAGTATGGGTATCCTGCGCTTCTCCCGGAAGAATGTCTTTTGTACGAATCTTCTTGACTACTGTTAATTGGCCGAATATTCCAATTCAGAACATAGTTTGATAGATCATATGTACCAGGGGAGAATACGCAAATCTTAAGAGGAACTTCAGTCGATGACATTGGCTCAAGTTGCATCCTTACGGAGCTTGAGCTACACCAAATAAATGGAGAGACACTTTCTGGTGAGACTGGGTCTCCAGTTCGTCCAAGACCATCGGAAGTGACCTTGATGCCATCCGCCGGAGACACATCATACCACCCTGCTTGGCTTCCAGAAATAACTGCACTGGTATCACTCGATTCACCATTTTCAGCAGCAGAATCAATGCCATTCATGGTAACAGATGCAATGCTATGAGATGAGTTGTAAATTGTCATCCTTAAGTTTATTTCGCAGAATGATGAAGAAAAGTCATGTTGTCTAAGATGAGGACCATCTATTATCCATGATATCGGGCTTGTTCTTGCAGTACTGAAGACAAACAACTTTAGGTCAACAAAAAGATGGAATACAGAATAGTACTCCAATGCTCAATGCTTTTACAAATCTTACCTGCAGTGACATGCGTGATGGGAAAAGAGATGAGGTGGTTCTGATATTCCATGCTCACTTTCACCTTTCAACCGTCGAGATATCAAAATGAAGTCCACTTTATCTGAAGCATCCTGATACACGCAAAAACTAAAAGCTAAAATAGCCTCCAGAACAGCAGAATACAAGTAAATGAAAAACATAAAACTATAATTCAATTACAACAAATGACAAACCACCAACTTTTCATAAATCAATTCCCCAACAAATAAGACGCATACGTGCATGTTTTAAATTGGGATTTTGATAAAGACTTTAGGAGAGCCACACCCCAAAAGCTAGCTTGTATATAAATCCCACACCAACTTTGTATTTAATCAATGTGGGATCCAAGTCCTATACCTTGCAATTGGATCAAACCGTAACATTGGTCATCCCATAAGGACCAACGTCCTCGTTGGTCACGGCCATGTTGGTTACGGCTGACACTCCCAGGCCACCACTCCAAGGCTGGCACTGATACCAATTGATAAAGACTTTAGGAGAGCCACACCCCAAAAGTTAGCTTGTGAGGGTGAAGAGCCCAAAGTCTTTATAAACCCCACACCAACTTTGTATTTAATCAATGTGGGATCCAAGTCCCATACTTTGTAATTGGATCAAACCGTAACAAATTTCACAGTTAACGATGATTTAAACTTTGCAGGAAATTGACCAATACAGTGTGTTGTTGGTGTCAAAATGACAGTGTGAAGGCAATAACAAAAGCCAACAAGAACAGTGATCACATCGCATTACCGACCTGAATAGACATTCCGTTCTGCAATCTTTCACAAGCATGGAAATCAGCCAAAGGTGAGCAAGATATATCAAAAAGCACTGCATTGCTACTCTCAGAAACCAGCATTACATCATGTCCAGGGAGAGCAGAACCAGAAGAGAGATTTTCTTCAGTTGCGAATGACTTTTGACAACTCTACCAGAATAATACAAGGTATTATCAGTTTAGTTTAAGCAAAATATGAAATTATAGATCAAATTATTGCACAAAACTGCCAGCATTCTAAACCATTTATTACATGATCAAATGACATGAAGTCCTGCACATCAACACGTGTAGCAAAAAGCAGAACAAATACATCTAGAAGGCAGGAATTGTGAAATTGGAATTTTAGTGCTATTCATGGCAGAGTATAATAATAAAATTGATATAACACGTCAAAGCATCAAACAGTATGGGGTCTTCACTTTTAACTATAACAGTAGGGAAGGGTAGTGCATCAACCAACAAACTGAGCAATGCTAATTTGGGAGTGCAAGTTCTTATACCAACCTTGAGCATAAAGAAACATGACAATGCCTGGCCAGGAATCAAAGATTGTGATGGGAAGATGGTTTCGACAGGTTGAAGTAGTGAAATTTCCCATTGGTGTCCAACAGATGACAACTGATTAAGTTGGAAACTCTCGGAGCTTGTTTTATTGACAATGTCCATGCGGACAAGGAAGTCGTGCAATCTTGATGGGCAAGGACCAATCCTAAATGATACGTCCACTGATGGTAACACCTATCACATAATAATTTTAGCACATAGTGATTTTTGAAAGTGAAATTGGTTGAATTAAATATAACATCATCCAACAAATATCTTCTTACAGTTCCACAATTCAAGGATTGTATGCGTCAATGTAATTCTTGACAACGAGAGTGAACAAGAAAACTAAGTGCATCAATCTCACAAGATTTATATAGGAGAAATCTAATGCTGCCATAGACCCAGCACCAAGGATATATGCCAGATTTATTCGGGATAGCATCTACCTACATTCCAGTAAATCAATTGATTTTTGCAGATTATACTCCAGAAGTTTGATCTGAGCCCAAGCTTCCTATCAAGCAAATGAATAAACAACCCAAGAATATTCATGCAGATACTCAATTGCATACCTGAATATTATAATGCATGCGTAGAGTGCGGTATTTCATGCCACTTGATGCATCTCCCATCTCATAGTATATAACTATGTGCAAAGAAAAGTTTCCAGGGACTGCAGCTCGAAACCAAAGAGGCCATGAAAAGGGTGCTCCCGCTTGTATTGATACATCCTGATATTCATTGCAGAGGTAATCTTAAGAGAGAAAATGGCAGGATATAATACCCGCTTCCCACCCCATATGGCCCTTCTCCCACCCATAGGAAAGGAAAAATGCAAAAACACAGATGGCTTGCAGCACTGACCTCTGGAAAATGAAAAACACCATGAGAAACATTCTTCTGATTAGTGCTTACACCCTTTTGTTCAATATTTCTCTTCTTTTCTAAGGAAGAAGGAATGTCTACATTTAAATTGTCTTCGTTCCCAATACTAAGAAATCTAGGTTGACTGACCTTTATCTTCAGATTCTGCCATGAATATCATAAATCAGAAATGTTCACCAATGCACCTTACATACAGATAAATAGGTACAATAACTTATAGATATGCCAGGATAATGCTTTGACAACCTTTTCACTTAGACTGTTAAATCAACAGTAGAGCACTCAAATCATCAGTACAGCTGCCTAAAAGGCAACTCTGATATGATTCTTAACAATTGAGAGATTGCACAACACCTAGTTGGGAGATAAATGCATTTTACCCAAAATTAAGGTTCACTAGGACATCCAGAAAATTGACAGAGAGAGCAAGGCACTGGGAGGGAGAAAAAGAATACCTTAACAGAAATCTCTGACTGGTTTTTCAACTCCAAAACAAGATGACGTAAATTTCCTGCATATAGCTTTTCGGGTAGAGCAGATATCAAGCCTTCAAGCTTGGGTAGACTCTGGACAGGAATGAATGTAGACTAAGAAGAAATTTCTCCAACTGAGTCTATATTGAATTAGGGCAATTTTTTCATAGTTCAATTGTTTGGGGAAGAGAAAAGGACAAAGGGAAGAAGAATCATAACCCACCTTGATCACTACAAACTTCAGGTCACCATTAGATGAAACCTTAGTTTTTCTCCTTCCTTTGGAGCTTTTCTTCTTCACATTGCCCTCAAAGTTGTAGAAACCGACCACAGATCTCGACAACTTCCATCTAACACCAACAATGTTCAGAATGCCTTCAATTTTTGGAGTAACTGACAATTGGACCTGAAAAGGAAAATGAGACTGTTAATGCCCAGAACTCAAAAGAAAGTAGATGTGAACAGACACAAATCATGACAAGGAGTTAAGTAACGGATTGCTTACCGATAAGTTATTTCGCTAAGGTACATGAAAGCATTATATGTCAACTATCACTAACTTTTCCAAATGCAAACGGGTTTTAACAGATTTTCTGGTTACTTAACACGAAGGATTCACTTGTATTACTTCTTTCCAACAAATGGAAAAAAGAGAGATCTGAGGAATTCACAGATTCAAGCATACATGATCATGTATTATCAAAATCAATGCCTTTTTACACAGCTCACACAACAGAGCAATCACTTTTTTAACGTTTTTATCAAAGAATTGCGAGTAAGCACCTGATTAATAAACTCGTACATGTTAACCAATCTTTGGAGTGTCTTAATCTAAATCTCAATGAATAAAGGTTCAAAGTAGGAACCAACAGATATTTTTGTACTAGATTTCCATCATTTCACATGTACAGAACAAGTACAACATTTTTATTTTATCCGAGCCAAATGCCACTAGTAATGACAAAATACCAGACGGAGGTAAACGTATGCATGATAATTTGGGAGGCAAAATTAGCAACAAAAGGACCAAGTATCACACTACTCAATTAATTCACTTTCATGCTAAGATTTATCACAAGGGTAACCTACATGTAAAACCTAATAAAAAACTCTTAACTAAGTCAAACAGGAAAAAGTCTCTCAACAAATTTGTTCCAGGGACTCACCAAATTGCTTTGACCCCCTCCCAATGACAAGTTGACCTCTGAACAAGTAAATTGAGAAATGCTGGAGCTGGTTTCCCTGAAAGGCATAAAGCAAAACATAAATTTAATGATTGAATGTAGATAAAAAGAAACAGAAACAAAAAACAAGAGAACCCCACATAAAGGAAAGTCTACGGGAAAGATGTGATGAAATGTTCAAATACATACCCCAACTTTTTATCTACATCTTCCAAAGGTTCAGTAGGATTGTTTGCATCTGCATCATTATCACAAAAATCTATCAAGAACTTTGCCAACTAAATACACCACAAAACATTAAACAAACATCTACAGAGACTCAAGTATACTCACTGGGTTTTACTGCATCTAAACTTGCAGAATGCTCGCATACCAGAGAAACGCCAGAAATTGAAATGGGTATTTTCAGGGGGTTCTCAAATTCAATATCAACCTTAATCGCTTCTGCAGAGACCCATGAAAAAACATAAATTCGGGTGCTCATTATCACAAAGTTCCCCTCTTCCAAAGGGATCTACACCTCCTGTAATATAGGTTAAGAATAACTAATAACTATGTTACACACATTGCACAACTTTACATGCAATGTACATACCTCCAGCCACACAGATGTTGGATTCTTTATACAATTTTGGTAGAAGCTTTGATTGTACTTCCAACCAGTTAGTCCTCGATGCAGGCAATGACGGAACTATATCCTCCTCCAATGAATGCCAAAAGCTTTCTGTAACACTAGCCTGCAAAGTTGGAAGGAAACTTACTATCCGCTACAACTCATACCTAAAGAATTTTCCCTGGACTATTCCATTAAAGAATTGGTAATTAGTACTGACAAAATAAGTGTAAAGCATATGGCTTTGCAAAAGGAAAATTACATGACGGTACAGAACTTGTTACTACCTTGCTTCCATTCGCATCACCAGATGACATTCACGTTATTTCTTAACAAAAAGTGCATGTGTCCAACCATAAGAAATTGAGCCAATAATTTACTGCATTCCCTCCTAAGATAATGCAATCACATTTATTGTTTTGCTTCCATTCGCATCATCAGATGACATTCACGCTATTTCTTAACAAAAAGTGCATATGTCCAACCATGAGAAATTGAACCAATAATTTACTGCATTCCTTACTAAGAAAATGCAATAACATTTATTGCTGTCAATTAACCTAATGGTATCTGAAGCTGCCTTAACGTATGAACACAAAAAAGTAAAAGACAAACAGAGAGAGTACTTGTTCATACAATTCCCATAGTTTGAATTGCAACTAAACAAAAACATAAGATTAAATTCAACTTACTGCTGTAGCCGATGCATATGTTCGATGGTCTTCATAAATAACCTTAAGCGACGAGGTTTTGATAACAGGTAACTGAAGTCCCAATACTTCAAACATTTTCCCCGTATTCTGCATTTTCCAGGCATAATAAACTTGAATTTAGAAAAAATGTCACCAGAAAGGCAGAAAACAAATTTCCTTGCTCATGCTGATGAACGATGTGAAACTAAATTAAAAACATGAGTTAGCTATGAAATGATAAGAATTGGGTCTGTATATATGGTTCTAGTAAAACGTCTAATGCAAAAAAGAAAAGAACATTTGTTTCCGTGCTTGGTCGTGGTAGAATCTCAACAAGTACAATCAAGAGATCACCAAATTTTCGTTCCTACATCAGAAAGCATAATTATTCTTAAGTTTGTTGATATCCAACATCAACTAAGAGCAAAAGCCTAATTAGCCTTATAAGGCTTGGGCAACTCCCCTCCACTTAAGATGCCTTTTGAGGTGGAGTAAGGCCAGTTCTATTATGGTATCAGAATCACTCAATGCTGGACCTCCCACAGATGCCAGCATTGTAGGCCACCCACAGCATGCAGAAACACCAGATTTCAGTTTCTGGTAAGATCATTTTGCATGAATCCCTAGCAAGCATCTGTACAACTGCTTCATAGCCATCTCTGTTGGCAGTGTTGTAGAAACCAGTGTTAATTCAGAAGCACTACACGGATACAAGAGGGTCTCTGAGGGCAGTTAGGAAAGGAGCAAACAGTTCCATGAGAAAACAGTTGGCTTGAATACCAGGAAAGAAGAAAATATCCACCGTTAAGTGCAGAAACTAATCACAACTGGGTGCATCATGAAGACCACCAAGCCCCCACAAGGGGTTACCAGTAGATTCAGCATGTTGCTTGAGAAGTTTAATCATGTCTTTATTACAGTATTGGATATTAGCAGTCCTAAAGTCTATATTAAGCGACCATTTTACCACAAAAGCTTAAGCTATTGTGTGAGGCCAACTTAATTGGTTTTATATATTCACTAACACACCCCCTCAAGTGAAAGCCCTTTGGGCTTAAAACTTGCACATGCTCACTCTACCTTGTGCTTAATAATAGGTGGGTGGTAGGATTTGAACTCACGACCACTTGGTCACAAGGGCTCTGATACCATATTAAGCGACCGTTTCACCACAAAAGCTTAAGCTATTGTGTAAGGCCAACTTAATTGGTTTTATATATTCACTAACAGTCTACAACAGATTCACACATGGCAAATTTAGGGCACGTCATCCGGCTGAAATAAGTTTAGTCATATTTCCCACATGTTTCATAGTTTGTTAGGAGGTTAGCCTCCATTTTCACATTTTAATCTCCACTTTCCATTTCCTTTTTGACACAGCGGAAGTAGTTAGGTAGACATTTTAGGTTAATCTCGAAACCAAATCCAAGCATAAAACTTAGGATTTAATCAACAAGAGAAAGACAATCTCTCTCAGGAAAATTCCTGCAAAAACTTTATTAAGGTAATGTTTTCGAAGGGGTTTTAAAACATCTATTAACCCTCCCTTTTATATCCCTAACGTGGTCCATAAGAGTCCTAATTCTAGTGTGAAAAGGATTGATGGAAATCCTTTTCTAAAGCTAACTTATTTCTTTTCTTGCTAGACAAGAAAACCTTCCTAACTAGGAAACTTAAAATAAAACAGA
>JANQAP020000150.1:2270939-2291416 GCA_026874005.2 Erythroxylum coriaceum
TCCAATCAAGAAAGCCTTCAATGCTTAGATTTCCACTAAAGTAAGGGACTTCAACTTTAATCTTGTAATCATCTTTACCTCTTTGGCCTCTTCTTGGTTGGTCTTGTTCTAGAATTTCTTCATCCGAACTATCTTCCATGAGAGGCATCTGATTCTGACCATGAGCTCTCCTATTTTCTACATTCCTTGGAAGATCACGTCTGCCAATAGGTTGGGCTTGAGGTAAACCTCTGCCTTGAGCTCCATTAAGTGGTATTCCTCCATTATTGGCTTGATTAAGGCCCATAATAGTTAAAAGTTGATCCATACGAGTCGCTAATCCATTAATAGCCTCCAAAACTTCGCCAAATCTCTAGTTATCTCCTTGATCAGTCATGTATACTGGTTGGTCAAAATTGGAACGTTTGGTTTGACTTTTCTAGGTTTTGGGTGAATTTTCTGGTTTGGTAGGGCTAGAAGATGGGCTGGAGAGTGTAGAACAGAAACAAAACTGAGGAAAGGCACCAGGAAAGAAATCCAGGAAAAAATTTTCTGGGTTGGTAGGGCTGGAAAATGGGCTGGAGGGTGTGGAATAGAAACAAAACTGAGGAAAGGCACTAGGAAAGAAATTCAGGAAAAATTTTTCTGGGTTGGTAGGGCTGGAAGATAGGTTGGGGGTGTGGAATAAAAATAAAACTGAGGAAAGGCACCAGGAAAGAAATCCAGGAAAAACTGGATTTTAAAGCTCTGATACCAACTGACACTGCGGAAGTAGTTAGGTAGAGATTTTAGGTTAATCTCGAAACCAAATCCAAGCATAAAACTTAGGATTTAGTCAACAAGTGAAAGACAATCTCTCTCAGGAAAATTCCTGCAAAAACTTTATTAAGGTAATGTTTTCGGGGGGTTTTTAAAACATCTATTAACCCTCCCTTTTATATCCCTAACGTGGTACATAAGAGTCCTAATTCTAGTGTGAAAAGGATTGATGGAAATTCTTTTCTAAAGCTAACTTATTTCTTTTCTTGCTAGACAAGAAAACCTTCCTAACTAGGAAACTTAAAATAAAACAGAAACAAATCCTAATAGAATCCCAATAGGTATATGACAACAAAACAAATCCTTATGGGTTCAATCCTTTATTACTTTTCTAGTATTAGGGAGTTAGTTTTCCATTCTTGTATTTAAGGGGTTTTAGCTAATAAAGAAGGTAGTCAAGAATTCCATAACAACTCCTCTTGGGTACTTCTAAACTCAAGAAAGTTCTCAGTTTCTTCAACAGTCAAACTTAACACCATAGGGCGTTGTTACCATCATGTCATCCCCTAGAACTTGTTAACCCCAATCACTCTAGACACACTAGCCGACCCATAATTCGTTCCGTAACCCGGGACTGTAACATGGGAACTCTCCGATTCCAAGGCTAACAATGCTTTTGCTAGTAGATGATGTGAAGGATAACATAGCTCACCATCTGGACTAAGAACAATAACAATGTCCATGATCTAGGAGCACATAAAATGTGGGAATGAAGACTTGAAGCTCCCAGCAAGTCCTTGATAAACTTGCACCATGGCCTTCCTATCAAGAACAGGCAACTCATAAACTTGTGTTAAGTGTGTTAATATCCCACGTCGCCTATGACTAAGAGCCTAATATTCTTTGTAAGACTTGAGCAATTATCCTCCGCTTTAGGCTTTAGGTGCATTTTGGAGTGGACTTGGGTGCAGTTTATCAATTATAAAAGAACAAATATTTGGAAAAAGTTCTCTATATCTACCCTAAGAACTCATTCAGTGAAGAAGTAAATCACAACAAAGGAGATATCCTCAAGGCTATAGACAATCCTTTGGCTCCAACCAGAAAAAAATATCTAATATACCTCAAGGTTATTGTTAAGTTAAAATATGAATCCATCCTCAAAGCTCACCTGATAAGTTTTAAGTCTTGAGTTAAGTACAATATCATGTATTTAGTACATACGGGATTGGCTTTCTGTAAAGCTATCATTAGATCATATACCTTGATGGAAAGGACCAAAGATGACATGTACATTAGTAGTCTAAAAAGATTTTAAGGTGTATTGTTCAGCATGGACCACAGATACACTTCTAAGACGTTTCACACAATATATCAAGAAAAAGTTGGCATAAGCGAATACTGTGGTACATATACAAACATATTAAGACGGATAGTTTTACTATTTTCAATAAAAATTTGATGTAGTACTAATTTAGTTTTAGAGAATCCTCCAATTTGATTATAGGCAAACTACATCCATTTTTCTATATTCTCTTAGCAATTAAAATTATTTTTGTCCAATTTTGTAAAACAAGATTAGCACTAAGACCTTACTTTCAATTATGCCATCACACTCACAATTTTGCAATATCACATAATAAAATACTATCCAATAGATCTATTATGCTAATTATCAAACAACATCAATCTTTGAAGCTAAATCCAGAGAAGTTTTGCTAGAAACAAGAAGCTACGAAGACTTCAATCGTACTTTACCCACTTATGAATTAGAGCTTGGAAATGAAACATCCAAGTCTTGCATTTTCCTAGTATGAGCTAAATTAAACGATAATTGAGCTCTTATCTGAAGATACAAAGTGCTAACCATAAGTTGGCATATGTGCAATGGTTAAGATCACATTCAAATGCCAAGCTCAAATTGAAAAAGAAAAAAGAGTTAAATTGAAAGTTCAGGAAATATGAATTTGGAGTTTAACTTATCTTACAATATCCAAGAAGCAAGAATGGAAACATTTAGAACTAAGTCACCTGCACAATTTGGAGAAAGTCTCTTAGGAATAATTCCTGTGTTGTCTTTGATTGATGCGTACAAGCAAGGACTTCCAACATATGTTTCACAGCAACATCATACATCCCAAGTATACCGTACCACCTGCACCAATTTTTTTTTTTGGTTCAGAAACATTTAAAATGCAAAGTGTTTTCAAAAATTGTCAGGCAATCTCCAGTCGAATCAGGTTGAAATAACTCACTGTCCTATATGGAAATGAACATGATCCTTGATGTAGCTCCATGAGGTTCCCTTATATACAGAAGTTGCACTTCTATATGTGCGAATTGCATGTTTAATCTAGGACAAAGGAAAAGTTTCAGGAAAAAAACAATTGTGTAATAATTATAGAAAGAAACTTGAACTACGTTGGGTACCTGATCACATTTCCTATATAGATCTCCTGAGAGAACAAGATGAAATCCATACTTGTGTAGCATGGGAGGTTGGGACAACAAGTAGCAATAAGATGCCTGCTCAAGCATAACAGCTGAATGCAACGGTTCCTACGATAAGAAACATGTCAGCAACAGAAAACAACGTATTGTTGACCACTTTCAGGTTGCAAGACAGCATAGGCATCACCTCACTGCAAATACGGAAGTAAACGGTGGCAGCTTCTTTATACTGATCTCTTGTCTTTAGCATTTCAATCCACCAAAGACCACAGCGTGTAGCATTATGCTGACCAGCAGCTCCAATTTTCTAAAGGAATGCCATATTCAACATGGTTAAACATATTATGCAGACTAACTGAAATGTAGAATCCACAGGACATAGCAAGAACAATCTACACATACCGGGTAAGTATTGAATGCATTTTCCATGCAATACTCCGCATCCTTTCTTGATTGATCCAACATGAAGTAAGTAAGCCCCATCATTTCCTGCAGGAATAAATTAAAATATCAAGGATGTTCTAGACCAGATGATTGGCAAGGTAAGATACTAAACCATTAAGAAGGAATGAAACTAAAAACATAAGACAAATAAGAAAACAAAATAACAATTCAAGTAAAGAATTTCTCACATGCCACAATACATATACTCAACAGAACACAAAGCTGAAAAGTCAAACATTCAAGCATATCCATAAAACATCGATGACATGCACACTACTAAAATGGAACAAATTTATTGAAAAACATGAAACCTCTGATATCCTAGCCTTCAATTCAACACATATAACATGGCTAGTCACAACAAAATAGTATAGACAGAAATTTAATAATATGAGACTACCAGATCCCCAGAACTGCTACTTCTAATATCTAAACTCCAGCATATTGATATAGAATCATTATCAAAAAGACCAAATTAATGGAATCCTAAGAGAAAGAATTCAATGATCAGATGCTACCTGCACACCAGCATAATGCTTCCAAGCTTTATCAAGCTTATAATCTGTGGAAATAAGCCGGTAGTTTGACAATGCAAGTTCATAATCACGTAGCATAAAGGCATAATCCCCAAGGATTCTAATCTGAGACTCATTAGAGCTAAAGGTATACCTTCAACAGTAAATGCAAAACCTAAATTAGAAAAAACCAAAATAAAATAAGTAAAAAGCTGTGATATTGACAGTTAGAGGACATAAGGTGCAACATACGTGGGGCCACTGGGAGAATCTGTTGCTTCATCTTTTCCTTTTCTCCACCATAAGTTTTTAATCTGGTTTCTAAAACCTTTCCTTGTGGCAGAAATCTAAACATGGTCGAGAATGAGAAAAACCAAAGATGAAGACAATGGAAGAAAAAATCAGATACGCATATATTTATGTATGTTTGTATGTATATGCATATATATAAAGGGAAGACAAGTAGCGTATTATATAAGACAATTGCAAACATTTCAAAACGGGAAAAATAGAAAAGAATAAAGTGCCTAAAATCACGACCTGTTGATTGAGCACACGAACTTTTTGCTCCATGTATGGAATAATTTGCTTGGTTGATATTTCTTGCATCATATCTTTTATCTGTTCCCAGATTTATGAACTCAGTGCAATAAAAAAATAAATATCACACGCAAAAAGGTTGAAATATACTTCAGAAGAGGAATTAACAACAGAAAAAACAATTTACCTCATTAATATCATCAATGTTAAGGAAACGACCAAGATGTTCACCAGGAGAAGAGTCAGATATCTATCATAGAGGCAACATGAACCATATAATCAAAGAGAAAAGGAGGAGAAGAATAAGAAGCTGATGATGAAGAAGAAGAAGAAGAAGAAGAAGAAGAAGAAGAAGAAGAAGAAGCTGATGATGATGATGATGGCACAGAGAGAAAAGATATTATGCTTTCCAAGATGGTGAATAAGAATGTTTGAAAGTAACATACATAGAGAGACCATGGGCTATCATGATGTTCCATCTGCCCTTCCCGAGAAGAATTAATGCGAAGTAGTTTGCAGTCATTTGAGCCAAATGTATTTCTCATATTTGTTAAAAGATGTGTTGCCCTGCAAATGACAAAAATGATTGTCCAGTGCACTAAGATAGTGCTAGAGTATATATTCAAGAGACAATTGACAGAACTGAAGAATATGAAGGTAGCAAGGTTATGATACATAATTGTAGGAAACCCAAAAATCAAAATTAGTTAATGGTTCCCTGACAACAACTCAAAAGAAGAAGGCATAGACTTCCATTATGTGATTGTAGATGTTGAAGTTGTGTCATACCAAGAGAAAAAAACATTTGCAGCAAGAGGCAAATGACCTTAATAATCACGAGAGGCAATTTTTAGTGAATATAAAGAGTTTTCTAACAGACATATTCCCTGATTTGGAAACCCAAAAATGCTAATCTCAAGCAAACAAATTTATCCTTAGTTCTATACCGTTTCTATCAAACTGCTAATTCTAAAGTCACCACTTATATTCCCTGATTTGGAAACCCAACGATGCTAATCTCAAGTAAACAAATTTCTCCTTAGTTCAATTCATAATTTTAACCTTTTTCTATCAAACTGCTAATTCTAAAGCCACCACTGATAGGAATCAAGCATCTACTTGATCTACATGAGCTTCTACACAAGGGAGGCATAAAGAGGGGCTTGGAAAGGTTACTAATAATTCAAGTAAAGCGCCAAAAGTTGCTAGAGATTTGAGCATATTAGAGATTTAGGCAACAAGGCACCTATATGGTACTGTGTTGGACTGGTATTCCAAACTATGATACCTGTTTGTGTCCAGAAGAAGTTCCAGAATGTTAACTAGTGTCAAACACAAAACTAGACAAGCATCGCTCACGTAGTTTATTTGCTCAAAGTTTTGTTATTTTAAAATATTATTACCTTTTAAGACTAGTTCTTATGGTTTTTAGGCCTATAAAACACTTTCTTATTGATGTAATTAGCTAGCTTATCATTGTCATTGATTAATCGAAAACTTTGGAGAGATTTTTCTTCAACCTTTTGGAGTAACTCTTGTTCTAGGTTCTCTAAAAACATGTGATCTTATCTAGCTTACTAGTGATAATCAAACCCTAAAATCCTATCACTACCAATGCTTTCTATTTGTTAGAGTTGCGATTCATATCATTCTCTGTGTTTTCATGCTTGTGTTCTTGAACCAAATTTGTTTCAATAAAATGATCCTTGGTTCTATTCATATTAATATCGAATCACACTAATCCTATTGACGAGTGTTGTATTTGAATTTGGTATCAAAATGATGGGAATTAACCATCTACTCAAGCGCTTCTACACAAAGGAGGCATGAAGAGCAGCTTGAACAAGTGCTAATAGTTCAAATGAAGCGCCAAAAGTTACTAGAGATTAGAGAACGTTGGAGAACATTAGAAGAATTAACCAACACGACACCTACACAATACTGTGTTGTTGTGTTGATTGTGTTTGTGTTTGAAAGAAATTACAAAATGAAACTGGAGTCAGAAACAAAACTAGACAAGTATCGATCACATATTTTAGCTACTTAGGGTTTTTTTTATTTCAAAATGTTATTAGGGTTTTTATGCCTATAAAAGGCTTTCTTATTGATGTAATTAGTTAGCTTATCATTGTTATTGATCAATAAAAAACCTTGAAGAGAATTTCTTCAATCTTTTAGAGTAACTCTTACACTAATCCTACTGGTGAGGGTCGTATCAACCGCCCTCCTTAAATCTTTGTACTCGTGTTCAAAACCAAGCAACCTAACAATATTAAGACCATCTTATTTCTATTACCCAAGTGAGTTAATATTTATTTTCTTTTCTTTGTTCCCACATAATAAATGCACTATCTCCTTATTGAATTATTCTTACTTGTTATGTTCCTACACAATGCTTTATTCCAATGACCTTCTCTCCTTTGTAAGGCCCTTTAATACAATGGACTAATCCTCATCACTTTATATCCATACATAATCAGGTGTTTCTCTCCATTATTTCACATCTTTTGGTAAAAAGTAACTAGTGATCTAGATTTTGCCAATAACAAGTCCCTCAAACAGAGAGAAACCTCATTTTGGACCTTAGGAAACAAATGAAGTGCACTATTTGAATAGAAAAATAGACACAAAAAACAAGCATTGAATGAGATTATCCATACAGAGTAATGAGGGAAAGAAAAAGATAACACAAACCCTCACCTAGTTATCATTATGTTAATGACCATAACAAGTAAGAAGTTCAAACTTAAGAATAAAGGACAAGAAATTTTACTTTTCTGAGGGGTCATCTTGATTGTCATGTACCAATAAATAATGCTTCAAAATCTTGGGATCCATTGCACCGTCATTAAGAAGAGATGGCAACTTGTCAGAGTTAAAAAGGTCTACAAATTTGTTGATAGGTTGTTCATCCTTTGAAGAAACGACTAAAAGACCTGCAAATCATTGCTAACCAACTATGTTACAAGTGAAATAAATATTTGAAACCTCATATACAAATTAGACAGAACCTCTCAAGCTCCTAAACAAGTGGAACAAGCCTCAAAATCACATGTATTTTAAACAAATTCGAAAGCTTACATGCCACAGGGTGGTCAAAAGCTTCATGATCTGAAAAGGCTACTGTACGTATGAGCTCCTTATTGACAAATTCAAACCACGAAGGCCTAATATCTAATCCAGATCCTGCACCAACTCACACATTATACATATCACCTATACTACTCATAATCCAAGAGAGGTAAATAGAAATACGAATGTCTATATGCTCCTCAAATTGAAAGGAGAAAACAGAAGACTACAAGCTGATGTAGTGATGTTCAAAAAGTTTCACAATATAAATCAATCTTAACAATAGATGTTGACTCAAATTAGAGTATAAATTTTCAGTTCCTTCTTGTTTATAGGCAACTCATTTGAGTTATGCAATAGTGGGTAAGCCTCGCCTTTCCCAACCCCACCCACTTGAATCCGACTAAGTAACTTCCTCAGCCACATCTTGGTTCTAAGAAGGGACTGCCAGCCACTAAGTAACTTCCTCAGCCACATACAAAAGTATAATTAATGATTTCAATTTGATATAATTATTTAAATTTAAGTCCGAATGGATGTCTATCGATTTCACAGTTAAAAGGGAAAAGATCATAGATCAAAGCTTGCCTATTGCAGCTAAACCTTGACCCAGTAAATTAGCACCAAGAAATTGATTTTGGCTTGAAATTTTTTTTAAAAAAGCAAAATTTTAAATAATATTAATATGCAAAAGATAATGTGAAATCAAACGTGAGAATGTATCTCTCACTATATAATGGGAAGAACTTACCAGCAAGTATATTGCTAAGAGGAGGTGGGTCCAAAGACAATTCAGAATCATCTTTTTCCCCAGCATGGGTAATAACCTTTTTCAATCGATCCTTTGCTACCTACTTAAACCAATAACATCATGAAACACATAAATATAAAAACACGAAAATGAAAACCAACTTTCATTTACATCTAAAAAGAAAGTAATGTCAAAAAGTTCAAAATCCATCTGAACAAAATTACACCCACGTAGCTTAAGACTAGAAGCAGTGACAGTAAAAGTCAACATTTTTTCCATTCACAAAATCAGCACTTAAAAGAGCTAAAAATGAGCTCAAGTTTATAGGGTCCTAATCGTTCTGATTACTTTACAGCATCAAACAATTCAAGGAAGCCAAAGGCACTGTTCAGCTTCACTGAAATAGAAAAAGAAGTCTATATGGTTTTAGAAACTTTAGTGGCCTAGAATCCAAAAGCATCACTTCGTTGGAAATTCCTACAAATTTACCTCCAGATTTGGCTGCCGAATATCTGACTCGTAAAATAACCTCAACTTGAATTTCTGGAGCCTGTAAGGCTGATCACTCGATGTCCGTACAGGCACTGCATTGAGTAACGAAACAAGATCCGCAAAAACCACAAACACATCTCAAATCCGCAGCAAATGTACAAAACAATTAAAAAGATAGAGAGAGAGAAAGAGCGAGAAAGAGAGAACCGTCGATGTTATTAAAGCTGCAGAAAGGACTGAGCATTTGAATGAAAGAGAGGCCGTTCTTTGCGCAGGCTTCCTCGACGAGAGGAGTCCGGAGCACCATGACCACTGGAGTGATTTCATCCAGTAGCATTCGGCCGAGCGGGGTGGTCGTCGGATCCATTGGCCACCGGAGTTCGGTCAGTAGGCGGCTGAGGAGAGTAATAGTCCGATCAGATCTCTATCGCTCTCCTGTTGCCGACGGAGGGGAAAAGGGCAGGTGGAGGAATTGCTCTATCGGATTGAAAAGGAAATGTTGTTGGGCGTGTGAGTTCGGATCTGACCCGTTTCGTTCTTAGTGGACACAGCCAATTCCCGACTGCACTAGTTTCTTATCGTTGTTTTCTTAATACGATCTTTTACTTGCTAAGACTCAACATAATAGGTGATTAGTATTTGACTATTTTCTTTAATTTGATAAAGAATCTGGGTTTTTTTTTAATTTCATTATGTCTTTATTTAATCTTTTTTGTTCATAAATTCATCTCATATTAATTACTAAATAATTCATTAAAATTATTATACATGATTTTTAATATATAATTTACAACAAAATAGCATTTAACTTTTGAAGTAAAATGTCATAATCATTTCAATTCTTGATTATCGTAATCTTATTTTAAATATCTTGTAATTTTGAAATTTGTGAACTTTCTATTCTTATATATTCCAATCAAAATAACTATACATGATCTTTTAATACTTAACTTGTTGTAAATTGGGATTAATTTAAATATAAATAATTTAAAAGCGCTTTCTTATAATTGAGATCTTCTTAAATTATCGTTCTATCACAAAAAATAAATTCCCAAAGAAGTAAAAGACATTTATACTATAAAAAAAAAAGGAAAACATACTCAATTGGTGAGTGGGCACTGGGCAGTGGGCACTCGATAGTCGATAGTCGATAGTTTACTCCATGTGTGCATCGCTTAACTGCGCCACCAAAACTGTCACTACCTTGTTTCGCAGACATTTATTAGCAACACTCACGCCCACACCTCTATCTCTTCGTCGACGGATCTTAACTCTCACCATGTCACGCCGTCCCAACTTCCAAGACGGTCGCCGCGGTGGCGGTGGCGGAGGCAGCTCCCGCGGCCGTAGCGGTGGAGGCGGCCGAGGCGGAGGAAGAGGAGGCCGCGGTGATCAGCGCTGGTGGGACCCAGTTTGGCGAGCGGAGCGCTTGAGACAGAAACAAGCTGAGGTATGGTGATCGTCGCTCTTCTGTTAATTTACTGGTAATCATGCTTTTAAGAAGTGTTTTAGTTAGTGTAAAACTTCCGGTTGGTTGTAGAAAACTCTTTAAAAAATGTGAATTGGAAGAAAATTGTTTGAGAATTGAAAATGTTGTACTTCATATTCTTGAGTTGATTTAAGAAAAATACGACTCTACGTGTAAAGAATTAAATGTGTGTGTGTGTGTTTGTTGTGTGTTGATTCAAATCTAGAGTGATGTCTCTTTATTTGGAATATATTCAGTTGCACGCTAAGAGTTAGAAATTTTTGTTATTGAGCCCAGATGGATGTCCTTGATGAGGATGAATGGTGGAATAAGATGGAAAGAATGAAAAATGGAGAGGAGCAGGAGATGATAGTAAAGTGTAATTACACTCGTGCTGACCAAGACACTCTCTCTGATATGGCTTATCAATTGGGTCTCTACTTGTGAGCAGCAATTACTCAATTTGTTATTCTTCCTTGTGTATGTTTTTAGATTCTCAGACTGGACTAATCATCTTTTTCCCTGATTTTGTAATCGTGGAAAGGTAGCCATGCATATAATAAAGGCAAGACTCTTGTGGTCAGCAAAGTTCCGCTGCCTAATTATAGGGCAGATCTTGATGAGCGCCATGGTTCATCACAGAAAGAGGTAAAACAAGGAGTTAATAATTATATTATTTTTGTAACCCTTTCTCATTCAGACCTCTGTGCAGATCCGAATGTCTACGGAAATTGAAAGAAGAGTTGGAAATCTTCTGGATAGCTCCCAACGAGCAGAATCCTCAAATGATCCTGGAGGAGCTCCTGGGCAAGGACCCAAACAACCATCACTGAGCTTACAAGTAAAACAACCTGTTCCCACCCTGGGAAAAGATTCCGACAATGAGAAATTAAGTGTTGAACTTAAACAGAGACAAGACAAACTTAAGGTTAAGATTCTAATCCTCGTCTGCTATACTATTGGCATCCCCTTACAGTGATAAGTGGAGAAGTAAAATGCCACATTGCTGTTATATGTACCTTCTCTTATGTGTTTTATTGTTTCCAGGCAAGTGATGATGTGAAGGAAATGCTGAAATTCAGAGAGAAGCTTCCTGCATTCAAAGTGAAAACCAAGTTTTTGAAAGCTGTTTCAGAAAATCAGGTTTCCATCTCTTTGCTTACTTCAGCTTGGCAATGTGGCTCTGTGATTCTTAGAAGTTAGCATTAGGAACTCGTCTCATCTTCTATTTTATCTGTCCATGTATTGTTAATTTCACAAAGACCTGGATCAGGATTTTTTAGCCTAATTCAATGTTTTTTTCAACTGCATTATGAATTCAACAGAGGCATACTCCATTCATATCTCAAGACCTGCTATATTGGAACAGTTGTGCATCTGTCGGTTATGATCTGAAATCTGACATTTGATTCATGCTCTTAAGATATTAATTAAATTTTGTTTTCACTTCAAACTGGTGAAGAAAATAAACGAAGTTGTAGTAGGTATTGTGCATTGGATGCTAGTCCAGAGATTTTCACATGCAAATGTTGCCTGGAGGAGAATTGGCCAATAGTATCTTATCCTTCTAAGAAAGTTTTACAATCAAGTCAGACTTCTACTTAATCACTTTCTCACTCTCCGTCCTTCCTTAGTAACCATTCGGATTGAACTTTGGTAGATGAAGGGGAACTACTATCACTCTCAATCTCTCTCTCATATTTTCTAATAAACACTTGGGTACTTTGATGTCAGTATTCATAGATTGTACAGTACATTACCAAGTCAAGTTTTTTTTTTTTTTCCTGTTGATGATGTTATTTTTCAGTGCTTAAGACATATGGACAATCCCTGTTTTTTGTCATGCAGGTATTGGTGATCTCAGGAGAGACAGGTTGTGGGAAAACAACACAACTTCCGCAGTATATATTAGAAGAGGAGATATCATCTATGCATGGTGCTGACTGCAACATAATATGCACACAGCCCCGTAGGATATCTGCCATATCTGTAGCAGCTCGAATATCATTTGAAAGGGGAGAAAGTCTTGGTGAAACCGTTGGTTACCAAATACGCTTGGAATCAAAACAATCTGCTCAGACCAGGCTTTTATTTTGCACAACGGGTGTATTACTTCGGCGGCTGGTAACTGATCTTAACTTTGCATCTTCCACTTGTGGCCTGGGGTTTCTTTGTTGTTGATTTCATTAACTCTTTTTTTAATAGTTTCCTACTAAATTTTGTAGATTTAGATGTCGTCTGATTCTCCTTGGAGCTACTCCACTCAAAATGTTTTTCTATGTTCACCGTGTAACCTAGTTGGAGAAACTTTATTTGGATTGTATGCGACTCAATAGTGGTTTATGTTTTGGTTATGAAATCTCAAAACATTAAACTTGTCCATCACTGAAACTATTTTGAACCTGTTACTTGACTCTTTCTGGTGATTTCTTCTGGCACTTTTGCTTAATATTTATTTGGTTCTTAAACAACAGGTACAAGATCCAGATTTAACTGGTGTGAGCCATTTGTTAGTGGATGAAATTCATGAGAGAGGCATGAATGAGGATTTTCTATTAATTATTTTACGTGATCTTCTTCCTCGGCGTCCAGATTTACGTGTTATTCTTATGAGTGCAACCATCAATGCCAATTTGTTCTCAGATTATTTTGGAAACGCTCCAATTATTCACATACCGGTACTCCAGTTGTTTGATTTGTCGCATTGGGTTTTTAAGGGATTCTCAATAACGATCAATCGTGGTAGGGCATGGTTAAGTGGTTATTCCTATTCTCTGCATTTTTGCAGGGATTTACTTTCCCTGTGGAAGAATTATTTTTGGAAGATGTGTTGGAGAGAACTCGATATAGTATACAATCAGAGTCTGAAAACATTCATGGGAATTCAAGAAGAAGAAGAAGAGGAGAGCAAGATTTGAAGAAAGATCCTATAACTGAATTATTTGAGGCATGTTGAACTTTGAAGCATAAATTTGATGCCCCCACCCCTAGCTTTTCTTTTTTTTCTAAGTTATCTTTCTGAAGAATAAATAATGTCATAAGTATTTCTCTGTTTCATTTGCCTTTTTGGAACAGCTATATTTTATGATTCTACGTAGATTTTTAACAGATAGCATAATGTTCTTTTGTCTTGACAATTGTGTGAAAGATGATTCCATTCCCACTTTTCCTTTTTCTTTTTCATATAATGTGCAGAACTCCAAAGTTTGGCTTACTGGGAACAATGTTAGATAGAGCTGCATCTCTTCCTTGCTAGAAATGGATGAAAATGTCTCTTTGATCAGCTTAGGGATCTATAATACAATGTTCTTTAGTCTCACCGAATTTTTTCTTTTTCTTTTTTATAGGACACTGACATTGATTCTCATTACAAAAACTACAGTGCTTCTACACGGCTTTCTCTTGAATCTTGGCCAGGGTCACAGCTTGACTTGGGACTGGTTAGTTCTTTCAGAAACTGATTATCCTGTGTAATATGTGTATTCCTTGTAAAGGAAGTACTTTCTTGCCAAAGGAGATTTTACGGGTCTTCCTTAATGAATTTTGCATTTCTTATTGTTAATATTTAAAGATTCCGCCTACGATCATATTAGTTTTTAATTAGCAGTTTCATTTATCTCTTCAACATAATTCATATATCAGCTAAAACAAAACCTAAAAGCCTGTTCTGGCTAAATTTTGTTCTCTTTGACACTAAGTTACTATTAAAACTTCTTTGTAGGTGGAGGCAACAATTGAATACATATGCCGCCATGAAGATGCTGGAGCAATTCTTGTGTTTCTTACAGGTTGGGATGATATTTCAAAGCTGGTTGACAAGATTAAATCAAACAAACTTCTAGGAGACCAGAGCAAGTTTCTAGTCCTTCCCTTACATGGATCAATGCCCACCCTAAATCAACGTGAAATATTCGATCACCCTCCCCCTAACAAGCAGTAAGTGGCTTACATAATACAAGTCTATACTTAGAAATGAGATTTCAGTTTTACTTGTACTTGAATCCAGACATGATATGTTTTTCTGTTATTCAATTTTTCCATGCCGCATTTTGATTGCAATGAGTCAGACATTGGCACCGGTCACCTGTGTTAGTGTTCTCTAACCATCATTTAGTCTTTGTTCATGCATAAATGTTTGCTTGTCTATGTGTCTTTGCATGTATGTTTACATTTGTACAGGGGTGCAAACTAATGCCTTCATGATTGTTGTGAGATTGCATAAGACAACCCTGTGAACTTGCATAAGCCAACCCCTTAAACCTTGGGATACCCCTTCCATTCATAAAAAGAGGAGCATGAGCCTGGATTAATACAATGGAGTTGGGTGCTTGAGATCAAGCTTCCTTATATTTTTCGTCTTGGGTGTTTGAAATCAAGCTTCCTTGTCTTTTCCATCTCGCAGTCCAGCTTCTAGTGATGTGAAGGCTGAGTACATCTCTTTTTATATGCTTAAGAATTTTATGTGTTTTGACTGAGATGTATGCCATTTCAAGACATTAGCTGGGAGGTTAGCTCGTAGGGGCACTTGAGTGAGCATCTTTCTAAGATGAAATTATTGTCGGATTTCAGTCTCAGTCTGTCAATAAGTTTACGATCACAAGAAACAATGGCTGTCCTTGTGTCTTTTGTAATATAGATTGGTGCATAGTGCCGAGTTTCAAGTCTAGCGATCTTACAAATTGCAAGAAAATAGATTTTGGTTATCTTGCTTGTGAACTGATGGTAGAGGTGTAGTTAATAAGTTCTTTTAGTTATTCAGTTACACCCATGAAATGCTGGGAAATTTTGTGCTGTTTCTCCTTAAATTTAATTCTATTTTTTCTGCAGAAAAATTGTTGTTGCGACAAATATTGCAGAGAGCAGTATCACCATAGACGATGTTGTGTATGTTATAGACTGTGGAAAGGCCAAAGAAACTAGTTATGATGCTCTAAACAAATTGGCTTGTCTACTACCATCGTGGATTTCAAAGGCCTCAGCACATCAGGTACTTACTTTATAATGTCCAAGTCTACCAAGAGATTCAGCTCATCAATATTAAAAATTGCAACTAGTCTAATTCGTCAGATTATCAATTGAATGTGATTTTCGGTGTTTCATTGCATGAATAATTATAGAGACGAGGTCGTGCTGGTCGAGTGCAACCTGGAGTTTGTTACAAGCTATATCCAAAAATTGTTCATGATGCAATGCTTGATTATCAGTTGCCTGAAATTCTCCGAACACCTTTACAAGAGCTATGCCTACAAATCAAGAGTTTGCAACTTGGACCTGTTGCAACATTCTTAGCAAAGGCTATTCAGCCACCAGATCCACTATCTGTCCAAAATGCTATTGAACTTCTCAAAACCACTGGTGCTTTAGATGATAAAGAGGACCTTACCCCACTGGGTATGAATTGGTGCTTTCTTTTGTACCTCTTTTTGTTTGTGGTTTTAAGGCTTCTTTCTAAATTGTTAAGCTCCACAGGTCGCCACCTATGCAATCTACCAGTAGACCCAAATATTGGAAAGATGCTTCTGATGGGGTGTATCTTTCAATGCCTCAATCCCGCTTTAACAATTGCAGCTGCTCTGGCCCATCGTGACCCTTTTGTGCTTCCAATAGATCGCAAAAGAGAAGCTGATGATGCTAAACGGTCCTTTGCTGGTGATTCTTGCAGGTGATTGCATGAAACTAAGCAATCTTTCTGTTTTTGTATGGTGAACTTTTATCCCATAAATAATGAATCCATGTTTTTCTTTAATGCAGTGATCACATAGCACTTGTTAAAGCTTTTGAAGGATATAAGGAAGCAAAATGTAATCGAAATGAAAGAGCATTCTGTTGGGAGAATTTTCTGTCCCCAGTAACTTTGAAGATGATGGAGGATATGAGAGACCAGTTCCTGACTCTCCTGTCTGACATTGGCTTTGTAGAGAAGTCCAGGGGTCCTAGTGTAAGTACAAGATCTCAGAAGTGCCATCTTTAGAGTGAATCTCCCCAATTTAAATTGCTGCATTACAAAGATTAGTTGAAGTGACTGATCCACTCCCTCCCTTATTTTAAATTTTATTCCAGCATTGCTTGTGCTGTATTAGTCTGAAGATGGGGAATTTGGTGGTTAACTACTAAATATGTGTGGTTTCTGCAGGCTTATAACCAACACAGCCATGACTTGGAAATGGTATCAGCAGTTCTTTGTGCTGGCTTATACCCAAATGTTTTGCAATGCAAAAGAAGAGGAAAGCGCACAGCATTTTACAGTAGAGAAGTTGGCAAAGTGGATATCCATCCTGCATCTGTGAATGCAGGGGTTTATCTCTTCCCTTTGCCATACATGGTATACAGTGAAAAGGTGAAAACAACAGGCATTTATGTACGAGACTCGACAAATATATCAGATTATGCTCTTCTTCTGTTTGGAGGTAATCTGATTCCCAGCAAAACTGGTGATGGTATTGAGATGCTTGGAGGTTACCTACATTTCTCTTCATCAAAGAATGTGTTGGAGCTGATTAGGGTAATTTCTCAACAAATTGATTTTGACTGTTCTAATTTGCCACCTTTCAATAAACCGTACCAAATCATATCGTTAAAATTGTAAGCCTGACCTAGCTGATTTTCATTTCCTCTTATCTTGTTTTGCAGAAATTGCGGTCAGAACTTGACAAGCTTCTAAGTAGGAAAATTGAGGACCCAGGAGTGGACATAGCAGTAGAAGGAAAAGGAGTTGTCTCTGCTGTAGTTGAATTATTGCACAGCTATAATATTCGTTACTGAAATGTATTCCCTACATGACCACCATCATTTAAAGGAAATTCTTTTCTAGCAGCAAATGGATGGTTAGATTAACAGTTGCCAGAGAATAAGCTTATCAATTTATAGATATTAGTCAAGCAGCACAAGAAGGAAAAGTCTTGGAAATGCCATTGCCTAACTGGTAGCAGTTGACATCGAACTAAAGCCCTTTTGTGGTTCTCCCTGTATCTTTATTGCATGCATCTCTTTTTCGTTTTGCTCTCTTTTGGTTCCATGTATCTGTACCAACGATCATGATCCAGTTGATGATTGTGAGTTTTGATCCTCTCAGGTGGGAGAACTTGAGATTTTGGCTTTGCATTATTATTATTAGTAGTCCCTTGCAGATGGGCATTTATATGTAAGCTTCTGCCAACTTCTGCAAAACTACAGTAAACTTCTCCGTCGCAGATGGTTTAATGGGCTATACTCTCCGATCTCTTTTTTCTTTCTTTTTACAGGATAACTTGTGGGATCAACAGATTTTTCGATCAGACAATTTATACGACGAATTTTCCCTATGTTATTTGGAAAAAGAGAATACCACTTATTCATCCATTAATATTCCTTTAGTTAGTGGCATACTTGGGAAAATTTGAATCATGCTCATCAATGTAAACTGAGGGAAGTGGAAGATCAAACAAAGGATCACGCATCATTGCAGGAAGCTCTGGTAGTGGTTCATGCTTAAGAAATTTAATCACTTCCCCTGCGGAAGGTCTTTTCTTGGAGATTGGGTTTGTGCATAACAAACCCACAATGATCATGCATTGCATTTCTTTCCACTCAGAGTTCCTTTTCAATCTCTCGTCAGCTGCATCGAGCATGTTCCCTTGTTTGTAGCGAGTCCACACCTCCTTCACCAAGTGCATATGATCACCCATCTTGTAGTTCCTCTTCCCGCTGGCAATTTACAGAGCCACAACTCCAAAGCTGAACATGTCCGACTCTTTACTCGCCCTCCCCGTTTTCTGATATTCTGGAGCCATGTGCCCGTTAGTCCCCACTGGATTTGTGACTTCGATGGTCATTTGTTCATTTAAGAGTTTTGAAATTCGAAAATCTCCAAGTTTAGTAGTGAATTACAAAAATGTTATTTGGTTTCACATCTCTATGCAGGACGCAGTGCTCGGCGTCTTCGTGAAGGTACCGGAGGGCTGAGGCTAAGCCCTGAGCTATTTTGTACCTCTTGTTCCATGGCAGTGCTCTTTTCTTACCAAAAAGATAAGCATCAAGGCTACCATAAGGCATGAACTCGTATACCAGAAGGAACTCCCTTTTGTCGACACCATCCTATGAATTGCACCAAGTTTCGATGTCTTAATTGGCTTATAATCTTGACTTCGTTGATAAATAGACTCTCCAAGTGTTCTGATCCGGCGAACACTTTCCTCACAGCAACCAAGCGACCAATCAATGTCCCTCTGTAAACAAACCCCGTCCCTTCTTGCCCTAATTTCCTGTCATCAGCAAAGTTCTGGGTAGCTGTAACAAGTTTCTGATAACAGAATCGTTTTGGCAGAGCTCCTCGTTAAGGAAGTAACATTTGCCTTTTTCTTGCCCATCCTCTTCCTTATCACAAACCATCCAATCCCCACAGCGAGCACGAAAACCAGCAGACAACTTGGAAGAATCACTTAGAAATATAGCTTCACTTTCCATCTTTTAGCAAGCTCCTTACTGTCCAAATTTCATGAACTCCCAAGAGTTTACTGTGCTGCGTTCACCATACTGCCCCGTAGCTGCCGAGAATCCTATTACCACCTTCTCTGGTAGAACTTTCAAGAGATCAATCTGATGAGACAAATTAGTGTAGTTGCCAACAACAACTGGGTTATCCCATAGTACGAACAGGTTTTTGGTGGTAGCATTGTAAGTTATCCAAACATTAACAGCCTTGTCGCTCAATGATTCAACGTCCCACTTCACATAGATCATGGAGGCCAGGGAATTGTTGTTGATACCTACGTGCTGCATTGGTGGATACCATTCAGGATTGGCAAAGTTATCAAACTCGACGAAGACTAGTCGATTTTTGGTCATAGCAGCACTTGTCGTTGTGTTGAATAGTCCCAAGAAGCCACCTGCCGAGTTGGGTGGAATCGTGTAGCCGACTGGAGCAAGAAAAAAGGCAATGCCGTGGCCATATCTGGAAGCGTTTTGAGTATCAATAGTGAAGGATGTTGGAGAATGATTCAAAGTTGTTTTCTGTTAGAATACAGTGAAGAGAAGTGGGTGGTGAAGTCTGCTAGTGTCCTAGTAGAAGAGTCCCACAGTCGAATGGACCGTGAATACTTTGCATGGCCAACTCTGCACAGGTAATCGACCATGTTGATGGGCTCAATAGCTCCAACAACAGTAGGAATGGCATCACCTTCGTAGATTATGTCATTTGCATTGGAATCAAATCGAGTTATGTTGAAAGAAAAAGGAAGATTACAGGGAATGAGGAGATGAATAATAATTAAGAAGATAACGGAGCCAGTTCTCATGTAGTGGAGCATCAGAATAGGCCAGTGGCTATGGTTTTGAGTTTATGCTTAATCAATGGAGATAAGCTGAATAAATGGATGATAATATTTAATGCAAAGCCTCAAGAGAACTTCATATATATATATACACGCAATACAGCAGCTTCTTGCTCTACGTACCTTCTATTTCACGCAACATTGACTTCCATACATCCCTTTTTGGTATATGTGTGGAGCAGCGAGGATGATAACGTTTTACACCCATGATGGGTCAAATGGTCATCTTGCATGAATAACTACTAACAGATGATATATATATAAAGACGCTGGTTCTTTATGTAATCTCCCGAAGGTTTTTTACAAAACAACTAAGGCACGAGATCTCTGCGTTCTTTAACCGGTGGAATATAACGAATCATCAAGTATGTATGTTTCGTTTTCTATGCATATACAATCAATCCTGGATGAATAATCTATGTGGTTATTCCTTGTGATCTGTTCAAATCATTCTAACATTGGTATCAGAGCATTGGTTTTTGCATGATTCATTAAATATTCTACCGAAGAGATATGTTGTGTTTTCTGTCTTTGCAATGGAGCATAGGGTGTTTTTTTTTTCTCTTCTTCGATATATTGTTTCTGGACTTGTGACATATGCATGCTATGCTTTACGTTTTTAAAAAAAAAAACTCTTCTATGGTTTGTTTCCGACTTCTGCATCTATTAATATACAAGAGTTGAGTTTTTGTTTTTCT
>JANQAP020000150.1:2390248-2411668 GCA_026874005.2 Erythroxylum coriaceum
AAAATTATTCTTTAATTGTTTGTATATATTTTTATATAAATAAATAATTTTTAAATATAAATCACATATAATATAATTAAATTTATTAAACAATTAATAATAATATTTATATATAATTAATAATAAAATATTAAAATTTTTATTATTTCAAAATAGAAAATATATAAAAAATTATTTGTCGCGGTTGTGCTTGACTTTTTAATTGGCCATGATTTCTGTTTTAAAATCATAGCTTTAAACCTCCTGCAACAACCATTTTAATATCAAGGGTATAATAGTCATTTATTATACATTACATTTCATTCCATCCATCTTCCAAACAATATTTCACTATGTTACATTATGAGTCCTTCTATCCCTCCCAAACAACTTTTCACTATATTACATTCCATTCCAATATAAATCGTTCCCTTCCATTCTATTCCGTTCCGTTCTGTTCCATTAATTAACATCTAACCAAACAGACCCTAAATGAACTTTGACATGATTGGGACTATTTAATGGGAAGAGTTATTAATTGGTGACAACAAGAGAGATCGGAGAGTAAAGAAGTTCGTGGTCTTAAATGAAGCTCTGGCATAATTGAGACCATTTAATGAGAAGAGTTATTAATTGGTGAGAGCCAGACAGATTGGAGAGTGAAGCAAGAAGAGGAGGATGACAACCATTGGATAAATTGGACGGTTAGATAACAATTTTTCCTCGTCATCCCATTCACACTTAGTGTATGATAGTTTGTAAGTTTTGTTTTCTCAAAACTTGTGAAGATAAGTAAGAAGAAAGATAACAGATACAAGAAGCGGTTTTATTAGTATTTAAACATGTGAAAATAAATGAAATCCAGAAGTGATTTATATTAAGAGATCGGAATGCAAATTTTGATCCTATTATTTTATCTATATAAGTAAATATTAACGATTGTTATAGATTTCACCTAGTTTTGGTTAGTAGTATGATTGGATTTGTAGAAATATTTTATAAATAAACAAGACATATTTGCTAGGTTAAAAAATATCAGATGCATCGTTATGGTATTAATGTGTTGCCCAAGTACAATTCTATATGATCAAGGTCTACTTTCAGTTACAGCCATAGTGTGTAGTTGATACGCATAATTTTTAACATTTTTGTAAAGAAAAGAGAGACAACGTTATGGTTTAGAGATTAGAATGAACAACAAGAGTTAGATGGATAAAAAAATTCTCTAGACTGAGTCTTTCGAAACCATTGCTTCTTAGACTACACCTAATCATTTCGATGCTTGTAAATCTATTCAACTTGTCTACTTTTAAGATTCGAAGATGAATCAAAAAGTATTTTGTAATAAGAAAAGTTGGGAATTTTTTATTGTTAATACATAATTAATTTATTAAAGACCAATGAAACTGTTGAGAAACATAGTGAAAATTCACCATAAAGATGTAACAAGTTAAAAATACAATAAAATTATGAACAAAGAACAAAGAATATTACACTATCTTCCATAAATCGTTTTAATTGAGAAAAGCAAAACAAAAAGAACATAAATCATCGTTTGAACCATGAACCACATTTTTATTAAAAGTATTTTAATTAAATCTTTTAACGATATCTTATTAATAGCTTTAACGATAAATCGTAAAAATAATTTAGCTCTTTAATCCAAATGAAATTGTATAAAATATTTTTTTAATGATTTCAAAAAATATACTTCAATATTTCTACTACAAAAAGAAAAGATCTCAAGCTTCCACGTAACAAAAATGCTTCTTATTTTTAAATTTCTCTCTTTATATATATAGGAGAGTTACATTTACCATAAATTTTCATGTAACAATTATAATAAGTGTAATGCTAATTTTAAATAAATATTAAATAAACGTTAAATTTTAAAGAAAATAAAAATTTAAAATATATTAAATAAATTGTTATATTTTCAAGATAACTAATATCTATTTACAAATTAACTTTAATTTACAAATATCAAAAATAATTATTTACTAATAGACTTTAATGGTTTTAAATTTTATGCACATTAAGTATCATTCCATAATATTAATTTAATAATTCTAAGTGTATAAATCCAACATTACGTAAATTAGTTGCACTCTGGATACACAAGCCAAAAGTCACTATAGGTTTAATGGATACTCGTATAATTCTTTAAGAGATGCAACTTTTTGAGATTTAAAGCTAAGTTAGACAACTCTTGAACTATCAACCAAATGTTGAGGCTGAGAGATAATTTCTTATAACATGAAAAACATCGTTGGCAATAGAAAATCAACTTGGTTTTGGTTCGACAATTAGAATAGTCATGGTCCGTAAATTTCTGAGTTTAATAACCTAAAGCATAAAAATGCAAGTTAAATTTAAAGAGATTGTTTCAAGTGGGGAATGCCAATGCCACCACTAAGGTGTTTCCTTAAATATGATCTCCAATATGTAATACTTACAAATAGACCAAACCACGAAGTTGAAGATAAATTCATTTAATCAAGATATAATTATAAATATTTTATAAATCCATATCATTTTGCTTATATGTGTTAGGTTTTAGGTCAGACGAAGTTTAGATAGTCCGAGCCCAACATAAGGCTTAATTAATCTGGGGTTGGCCAGTTGATCTCATTTGAGCTCGGATGTAATTGCTTCACGAATTATAAATTATGTGATTAGGTACCAAAGACCTTAAATCACTTATTTTTCTATTATTCTTAATCTATATGGAATCAAACTTTGAGAATGTGAAATCTACGCTATAAAGAAACTAACTCGCCGCAGATAGTGAAATAGGCTAATTAGGTCAATTACAAACACAAAAGAGACGTAAAAATCTTTAAATTTGCTTTCAATTGTGGTCTCTATGTCATATGTAGAGAGAGAGAGAAACTAGAGGATTTTTCAAAATAAATACTATAATGTTCACACTTTATGCCAAAAACACCTTTTATTGGATTAGAAGAATCGTTATAGTAAATGAGATCCACTCAAGCATTAGTGTGGGGATAAGTTTTAAACAGAGCCTACTTATTCAATGTAAGATTGTCAATTTACTGATTAAATTGTTTCAAAACCCGTTAGAGCTTTGGCGGTTTGACAGATAGAAGAAGTGTCTATCCTCAATTGCTAAAGGTGATTGTTGCTAACCCCTGGGTGAAAGTGAGTTGGTTAGGAGCTCTTCTAGCTTAAGTAAAGTCGCGGGTTCAAAACTTCTTTATGTATATAATCGTTTAAAACTTGGGGTTAAAATTTTACCTCCCGCAAGGAACTTACTTGGCTCGAGCAGAGATTAGTCTGAATGTGGATGGTTTAAAGGTGCCTTCTTATAATTAGGATCTGCTTAGAATACCTCGTGGGAAAAAAAAGGTGATTGTTGCTAAAAGAATTGTACTTTGGTTTATTGTCCTGGGTGTTATATTTGTTCCTTTGTCACTTATTTGCCTTCATATTATTTCTCTAGTGTTGTTTTAGTTTTTTTTCTTGCTTTACCTGTGATGCTTGGTTGAACTTTTCTCCTCCCTTATGGACTCTTTAGTATGTAAGTTTTCAATTTCATAAAAACACATCATATAAAATTTAATATGTAATTTGGTAAAATGTTTATATCAACAATAAATCTTTAATCATAATTAATATCTATTTATAAAATTAAGATCATTCAAAAATCAAAAACATTAAAAATATAATTTTAGTGTACTTTAATGATTTTGAAGTTTGCAAATATTAATTTTCTCTTTAATTGATTTCAAATATATAAATAAAGCTTCAATATATACATATGTAATAAAAAGTATATATGACAAAAAAAGAATTTCAATTTAATCTTTCAATTTTTATTTAATATACATTTGTCACCTTTAATTTTAATATTCATCAAATAAATCTTAAATTTGCAAATAATAATTCAACATCCTTTTTAAATATTAAATGTTAAAATGTATTGTGGTTTGATTGCATTAATTAAACATACCTTTAGTTAACCTCTATATTTTAATGAATATCAAAATGGAACATGTACTTTATTTATTAATTCTCACATAACGAATTCACAATAAACTAATTCATAATGTTGTACTGCATATAAAATTCTCTTTCATATTTAATAACAAAAACTTTTAGTATTTCATGTTATATAAAATATAACAAGTGCATCAAAACCAAAACTATATTATCCAAACTTTTTTTCGATAAATACATTAAATATGTAATTTAATGACTTAATTTAACATATTTTAAATATATTTAATAAATAATTTCTAAATTTTATATAATCCATATTATATATTTTTAATAATTAATTGAATTTTAAAAATTCTATATTTAAAAACATAAAAATAATAATTAAACTAAAATTCACTTATTATAAATGCGTATTATTCCTTAACTTTTATGTTATGTTTTAATTATTATAATGCAATTTAATATTTTCAAGTTTGAAGATAATATCATTTTTGGGTACTTTTATAAGAATAATGTATTTATATTAAGATAAATCAATGTGTACTAATTTGGCAGTTCACTATTTAATTTATGAATTAGTTTTAAAAAATTTAATAGATTGATTATTAATTACTATTTGTAGGATACAAATTAAATCATTTATATCGAATAAACATGTGACATAATTAAAAATTGTTTCTACAATTTTATTAAAAATATGGAAGTTCATGAAATAACATATATATTTTTTAAATTTGGTGCAAGCATGAAACTAGTTATTATATAATTAATTTCAAAAGTATAGTCTACTTCAAAGCTAAAAACAGTGACCAATTTGGGCCGGGTGGACCTCGGATATGTAGCACATAATTATATAACAAATTTTCTTTCAAAGTACTCTCCTCGCGTGTTTTAAGTCGGCGACTTAACGTACCGGAAACCTCCACGCTTGCCGCCGCAAAACCCTATAATGTCCTCATCGGAATCAACGAATCTTCACGTTCCTTTTTAGTTTTCTTGAACCCTAATCACTTTACCCAGATCTTCAAGAGCTGAAATGGGTCGACCCGAGCCGTGCGTGCTCTTCTCTCAGAACTTTGTCCATCCCCAACTCGACGAGTACGTCGACGAGGTAACTTACCCGGTCACTATCTTCTTTTCACTCCTTCATAAAAAAATTAATCTCTTTCTTTAATTAGTCTTTCCAATTTCTTTTTGCAGGTTTTGTTTGGTGAACCAGTTGTAATTACAGCATGCGAATTTCTTGAACAGAATGGGTCTTCCTCGTCCCAAGTTGTGCCGCTTGTTGGGTATGAATGTTGTTTTTAATTTTGAACTTAGTAGCTCTTTGCTGTTGTTTAACTTAGCTCTGGATTCTTTACCTGTTATGGAAGTAACATACTCTATTTAGTCTAATGTTATAGGAAGTCTTTTACTTTTTGCTTCTATTTTTTGTGGCATGTAGAGTGAACTTGGGATCTTGGAATGAGAAAGATCCCAAGAAGATTGAAATTCAGGTCCTTATACATTATTCATTATAGTGCTTGCTAAAATTCTGTGGTTTTTATGAAGATTGTACTTAGTTTAGGTTGAGATTTCCTAATCTGCTGGTACACCGTAACAGGGCCACTTCACCCCCTTCATTTGCTTTGGAGGCGTTTGTCCAGTGTGAGGGAGAGACAAGATTTAGGCGCCTCTGCCAGCCATTCCTCTATTCTTATTCCTCATCAAACGTGCTTGAAGTTGAGGTAAAATTATCAGTACATTTATTGTTATTACTTTTGCTACCAACAATTTGAATTCAATTTTTTAGGCAATAGACTACTTATTGTTTGATTGGTTTATTTGTTTTTTTTTATAGCTGTTATATTCAGCTTATTTCCTTCTTGTTGGTCCTTTTTTTGGGATAGTCAACATTTGTGGTGACTGTTGGCTTATCATTTCTCTTCTATTATTTACCATAGCTATAACAGTGTCATGAGAAAACTGGAGGAAGCATAGGATTGTATTTGCACTAAGATTTATGGCACTTGTTTGTTGCAGGCAGTTGTAACTAATCATCTTGTTATAAGGGGAACATACCGCGGTCTAAGTTTGGTGATATATGGAAACACAGCAGAGGATCTGGGACAGTTCAACATTGAATTTGATGATAACTCTTTAACTAATCTTGTTAGTTCAACTGAGGAAAAGCTTGAAGATCTCCCTCTTGCATTACATTCAAATTCTAGGATAACTGATGAGTCACTATCACCTCTTAGTGTGTTATCTTTACCTACTATAGCTTCTGACATAACTGTTGAGGTTAAACAGTTTTTGCAGCTGATTCTCAAGATGTTAGAGTTGCCAAATTTTGAGGATTCTGTGCATAAGATATTAGATAATGTAGTAGCAGCTGTATGTTCTTATGTCACTGTTGGCTTAGATTGTCTGGCAATGGATCAGAGAAATTTAAAAATTGGTGCATCTAAAGGTCTTGAAGGATTACACCGTGCTATTCTTGAAGCTAGAAAGGAGCTTGTTGAAATGCTTCAACATGCTTCTGGAGATGAATTAGCTGAGTTGCTGACAGGATTTACCTTTCTGGAATCTGAAGCTGAGTTGGCAACTTCTAAAGAGTTGGTGGACTTATTGTCCCAGTACTTCTGTTTTAACAGAAATTCTACTCGTATTGAACATTGTCATCATCAACAGGTAATTTTCTCAGTGCACTTGATTGTGTTATTTGTTGACATTATACTTTCTTGTTTATTTGGTATATGGAACCAGTCTCTGATTCCTTGTCTTATGTTCAGAACAAGAATATCATTCTGGGGCTTAGTTTGGCCCTTCTATTGTGCTCTGGTAGGAAAAGCTGCTTTCATTTTGTCGATTGTGGGGGTATGGAGCAGCTTGCATACTTTTTATCCCATGACGGTCGGCTTTCTTCGGCTATCCTGTTACTGATACTTGGAGTGATTGAGCAAGCTACTCGGCATGCAATTGGCTGTGAAGGAATGCTAGGTTGGTGGCCTCGTGAGGATGAAAACATCCCATCTGGTATTAGTAAAGGTTATAGTAAATTGTTGGAGTTACTCCTTCAAAAACCCAGCCATGATGTTGCTGCTCTTGCAACTTGTCTCCTTCATCGCTTAAGATTTTATGAAGTTATTTCAAGATATGAGGTGCATTTTCGAGTCGTGTGCACATTTGTCATTGTCTTCAATATGACATGTTGGTAACTTAATGGTGGTTTTATCCTTGCAGTGTGCTGTTTTGTCAGTCTTGGGAGCTCTTTCTGCTGCTGGAAATGTTTCAAGTGCTACGCCAGACATGCTTAATATGGCAAATTCTCAACTCAAGAAGCTTTTGGTCAGTTCTCAGTCTTCACTTGCATTTACTTAGGCTCTACACAATTTTTTAATTTTCATGTTTGTTGACAAGTACCGATGCAGAAATTAATAATGTTGCGTGGTCCAATTGAAGATCCTTCTCCAGTGGCCTGTGCTAGCAGGTCATTGATCCTTGGTCAAACTGAAGGATTTCTGTCTTACAAAGCAACATGTAGCTTGATTGGTTCATCAGTTTGCTGCTTTTCAAATTGGGATATGGATCCAAATTTGCTAGAACTCCTCAAGGTGAACCATTGATTTGCTCATGTTATTCTCTCTTAGATGTAAGACATATTGTTACCTCTAAGCCATTTGTATTTTGCATCAAGAACTGTTGGAGCATGTTTGCTTTTATCTAAAAAAGAAAGTTTTATGCTTTGGACTAAACAATCTGATAATAATGGGATTTCTCTGCATGGACAAATGTTTTGTTGGAAGTTGGCTGGGCAATAGCAAAAAGCAGAGCTGGTGCTGGCCTTCTGTGGTTAACTGAACATAGTAGTTTGCCTAACATCTGTTTAGCTTAAGAAGGACTTGGTGGTTATCCATGTATTTGTGCTTTGTATACGTGTTCAGTTAAAAGGTTATTCTTCAACAAGAGGATGAAAGAGTTGGCATTGAAAATAATTTTATTATTTCTTTATCCACTGTTTATTTTCCATTTATCTTTTTGGAAGCAGGAGAGGGGCTTCCTTCCTTTGTCAGCTGCATTGCTGTCATCTCCTCTATTGCTTTCGGAAAATGGAGCTACTATGGAAACATTTGTTGATATTGCTTCAACTCTTGGAGCGATACTTCTTTCATTCCTTATGTGTCGATCAGGTTTGTTGCTCAATCTATTTTGCAGTTTTACATATAGTTTTTTGGCATTGATTTTATCCATCTTGCTGTTTTCCTGTAGGATTGATCTTCCTTTTGGATCATCCGGAACTTTCAACTACGTTGATTGATGCTCTAAGGGGTACTACTAATATGAGCAAGGAGGAATGTTTTCCTCTTCGATATGCATCTGTATTATTATCCAAAGGTTTTGTTTGCAGTCCGCCAGAAGTTGGATTGGTTGTTGAGATGCATTTGAGGGTGGTTTGTTCCTTTACTCGATCAATATTCACTGTTCTGTAGTTTTAACTAATTCTAGTTCTCAGCTGTTTTAGTTGCTCATGCTTTGTCCAGGTTAATGCTGTTGACCGATTGCTTACTTCAACTCCACATTCTGAAGAGTTTTTATGGGTTCTATGGGAGCTGTGTGCTCTGTCCAGGTTGAAATTTTTGTGTTTTTTGTTGTTCTCTTCATATCGGGACAGTTTTGGTTATGAAATTAACCAATGTTCTGTTCATGCTTTGCAGGTCAGATTGTGGTCGCCAAGCTTTGTTGGTAGTGGGATATTTTCCAGAGGTGCGACAACTGTGAACTATAATCATGCTTCCTGGACACAACTTTCAACTTCCAAATGAAGCCAGTTGCCATTTGTTTGCAGAGAATTGAAATTGTTTTCATGAATTGAAATGGTCATTTATTGAGATCTATAGGCTCTTAATTTTTTATGCTGGTCAGTTAAATTTTCCAGTTGGGTTTTATTTTGTAGGTGATATCCATATTGATTGAAGCTTTGCATTCTGCTAAGGAATCGGAGCTTCTTGCCAAGAATAGTGGTACTCTCTTTATTCTGTTCTGAAGTGTATACTGGTCACATTTTTCATGTTCAATTTCTTTTATGCATGCAATTTTACTGAAATTTTGAGTATGCAGGTTCTTCACCGATAAATCTTGCAATTCTTCACTCAACTGCTGAAATCTTCGAGGTCATTGTAACTGATTCAACTGCATCATCTTTGAATTCTTGGATTGGACATGCTATGGAACTTCACAAGGCACTGCATTCTTCTTCTCCTGGGTCCAATAGGAAGGATGCTCCAATGCGGCTGTTGGAGTGGATAGATGCTGGTGTTGTATATCATAAAAGTGGGCTTATTGGTCTTTTACGGGATTGTGCTGTTTTAGTTTCTGGAGGAGATGCACATCTATCCTCGGCCAGTATTCTGGTGTCAGATTTAGCAGACACAGAAAATGTTGTTGGGGATACTTGCAGTGGTTTTGATATAAATGTCGTGGATAATCTTGGAAAAATTGTGTCTGAGAAGACATTTGATGGTCTTATACTACGTGATTCAGCTGTAGCACAATTGACAACTGCCATTCGAATTTTAGCGTTCATTTCAGAAAACTCAGTATGTTGATCTTTTTAATCCTTCATTTTTCGAAATATTGACTTGAACTTGGCTTACTGTAATTTTGTTGGTGTAGACTGTTGCTGCAAACATATATGATGAAGGTGCCATAACTGTTATCTATGCAATTCTGATCAACTGTAGCTTCATGCTTGAGAGGTCCTCAAATAGTTATGGTTAGTTATTAAATACTTGTGGATTTGAGTGTTTGCATTAATTGCAAATCTGCACTGCAGTCTTTGAAGGGTGTTATCTAGTTGGAATGTAACCATTTGGTTGGAGACAGCACCAATATGGTTGAGTATGATATCTAGGTGATGTATAATGATTAAACTAATCTGCTATGGGTTTTGAAAGTTGTGAATGATTGGATTGGTCATAAAACTTGCAAGACAAGAAGGTGAAGGTTCAAACCATCAATTAAGATATTCAAATCAAAAGCAAATTGAGATATAAATAGATATGATTGGGTTCAGAACAAAAAATGTTTTAATTCCTGTGACATTAGAGCTCATGAATGTAGGCACAAGACTTATTGCAATACTAGTTACGCACTACTAAACACGGGATATAGCACTCGCTTGGTGAGAGGAATTGTGACTAAGTCTCAGAACCTGTGTTTGGCCTTTGAGGTTTCCAATGAATCCTAAAAGTCAACCTTGAGTGTGCAATTTCAGAAAATTAAACATACTGTTCAAACTGGTGGTCTGAACATTTAAGATTTCCATTAATAAAACACTGGTTAACTGATTTTTCATTTTGCCTGTAAATTAATGACATGCAATGTATACATGCATAGCCTCAAAAGTTAGCCGTCAACATTTGCCTTTTGTGCTCTTATGGGGATTGTTTTGTGTCTTTCGCTGGTTGAAAGATGTGTGTAATTTTATGGAGCAGATTACCTCATTGATGATGGGACAGAATGCAACTCAACAACAGATTTGCTGTCTGAACGTAACCGTGAGCAGAGTTTGGTTGATCTGTTGATTCCTTCTCTCGTATTGCTGATCACCCTTCTGCAAAAATTAGAGGTGGGTTACTTTTCTGAGTCTATTTGATAATACTGTGACTTTACTTTTTATTCTGTTGAAAGGACAGTTTCTATTGAACTGTAGAAGCATGAGTACAAGTATTGATTACTTGGTGGTTGAATCTGATGTGATATGGACTGGTTAAGTTGAGATTGTACGTTATATAAAAACAAATCCTTAAGTTTTTATAAGGCCAATTGTCTTATTCCCAGCAACTTCAGATTGTATTAAGAGATGCTGTGTTGTTCTACTTGTACGTATGTTCCATTATGAACTACATATGAAGTTCATGTTGGAGCCGTACTTGTCTATTTAGAGTGAAAAAAGTTTTTAGATGATTACTGTACTTGACTATTCAGAGTGAAAAAAGTTTTCAGATGATTAACTTGTGAATAGTGTACTTGACTGTTGCTCTAGGTTTTGGATCATTTTAATCCTGATGCAAAGGAGTTCAATTGCCCTGTTTTAGATCAACTGTCAAGTTATTGTTACTCCACAAACTATGGAGTTTGTTTTTATCTCCATCTTTATAGGATTGAAAAAGGTGATCACATGTTTTCTTTGGTAAGAGGGAGCTAAAAGTACATCTCCTAAATATGTTGCTATTTACGTGTTCATGTGTGTGCAATTCTTAGTTGTTAGCAACATTAGCCTTTATCATGCACCATTACTGGTGGTTGACCCAAGACTGATATACACAGAACATGGCTTTTTAGAACTTGGCTCCACAAGAATGTAATTGTTCCATTTTTTCTATGTCCAGGAGGCCGGGGAACAGCACAGAAATACAAAACTAATGAATGCCCTTTTGCGTTTACATCGAGAAGTAAGGTAGTTTGCAGTCTTCTCATTTTTACTTATCCACAACCTGCCATTTCTTTCTTTCTGTATTTAATCAAGTATGCTGATTGCAGCCCTAAGCTAGCTGCTTGTGCTGCGGATCTGTCATCTTCGTATCCTGATTCTGCGCTCGGTTTTGGAGCTGTGTCACATTTAGTTGTTTCTGCACTTTCTTGTTGGCCAATATATGGCTGGACTCCTGGCCTTTTCAACTCTCTTCTTGCCAATGTTCAAGCAGCTTCGCTGTTAGCCCTGGGTCCAAAGGAAACATGCAGTTTGCTGTGTCTTTTGGTATGCATGTTATTGGATGCAATTCTTTACATATTTCTGACTGGTCTAATGGTTGTGAAAAACAAAATAAAACAGTTTCAAAAGAAAAGGAAAATAGCAAGCAAAGATTTTTGTAACTGAGTCTCGGGCTTGCCTATTGTTTTTGCATGATTTATAATCATTAGATATTTTTTCTTCATGTGAAGGTTATGGGTGTTTGAAACAGTGTTGTGATCCATTGGACTACTTTTTTCCCTATCTTCATGAACTATTGTTTAACAACATTCTTTTCCCCTGTCTTCTGATTGAAGAATGATTTATTACCTGAAGAAATTGTCTGGCACTGGGCAAATGGAATGCCTTTGTTGAGTGCCCTAAGAACATTGGCTGTTGGGACTTTGTTGGGTCCACAGAAGGAGAGACAAGTCAACTGGTATCTGGAGTCTTCACACTTTGAGAAACTTCATGGCCAACTGAACCCACAGCTTGAAAAAATTGCACAAATTATTGAACAATATGCCATATCCGTACGTATCTCCTATTGTTGGAGCTATTGCCTTTGTTCTTGTTAGGATCTATGCTCTGAATCAAGGTAGCTTGCAGTTTAAGGAATGACAAAATGTTGTCTTTTCTGCTTGTCATGTACTATAAACAGGCATTGGTAGTCATCAGGGATATGCTTCGAGTTTTTATTGTCCGTGTTGCTAGCCTAAAACCTGAAAACGGTTCTGTGCTTCTACGGCCCATATTGTCATGCATTCGTGGTCATCTTTCTACTTTATCTAATCCAACTGATGCAGACACTTATAAGGTGATTCTGCCTTTTCCTATTTGAATTCATTTAATCTTGTGAAGTTTGTTCATCTTCTTGTCAATTTACAGGTTTACAGATATCTTGACTTTCTTGCTAGCATTTTGGAACATCCATGTACAAAGGTTTGCTTCGTACTGCATGCTTCTGGGATATGTTTCACATTTTGGTTTGTTTTACCTAATTCTATGTTCTCCTGCAATATGTCTCCAGGGACTACTGTTGGAGGAGGGTGTTACTCCATTGTTATTAGAAGTGTTGGAGAGGTGTTATGGTGCAATTGATTTGGATGATAAACAAGTTTTGGATGGTAAAACTAAGTGCAGAATTACTGTAATTAGCTGGTGCCTTCCTGTATTTAAGGCCTTCTCGCTGCTTTGTGTTTCTCAAACATCGTTAACGTATCCTGGGAGATATGAATTGTGAGTGAATTTTATTCCTAGAGCAAGATATTTTTATGTGTATATATCTGTGTTCTTACATGCATATGTCCATATCTTGTTGCACCCTGGATGTGATGGGTTATTTCTTGATGATTGATGATGCTTGTTTTGAAATTCCTTGGTGGTTGATTGATCAGGCCAAGTTCCAGCAAGTGGAGTACTAAAGATTGTTCATCTATTTTGCTTCGTATCTTGAGTTTCTGCCGGGTAACCACTTTTTTCATTCTTGATTTTGTTAAATGTTAAGATGTCAGAGCTGATGGCACTCTTTTATGTATGCTATTGGTGATTTGACATTTTTGTGTTTTTTTTTGAATTCTCACAAATAATGGTCAGATACATGTTAATCTGCACTCATGACACCCTTTTTAGAATTGTCGTACCTGATTAAAGATTCAGAGAAAGAAAATGTGGATTCTTTCTTTTCTTTGAGGATTCTTTTTCTTTTCACGTGTATATGCTGCTTTAACCTGCTCTAAAGCCTCAGAAAAATGAGAAAATATAATCCACAAGAAATACCGTATGAGCACAACTGATCTGCACCTTCAGCTATGAATTTTAACTTTTCTCTTCTGAATTTGAAACTACTTGCTCATATGGTGATAAGAAGGCTTCTGATACTTTTCAGGTCCTACCAGTGGGAAAGGAATTACTTTATTGTCTTGCATCTTTCAAGGAGTTAAGTTCCTGTAATACAGGTCGAAGTTCCTTGGTGGATATTTTATGCCATTCAAACTCCAGTAATAACGATTTTGAATCAGAACAAGGATATGAAAAGGATGGGAATTATCTTGATGATTTTGAATGGCGAAAGCGCCCTCCTTTACTATTTTGCTGGAGAAAGTTGACGAGTACAGTTGATTCTAATGATAGTTTGTCAGCTTTTGCAATTGAGGCCATTCATATATTATCTGTGGGCTCTTTGTCCTTTTGCGTGGATGGTAAAAGGTGAGTCAACTATTCTTTTTGTAATATTAACTCTTGTTTCATTTGTTGACTACAGAGGATATTAGTAATTGGGAATGGTAAAATTTTTCCATTTTATATGTGGCAGTGCTGGTCAATCAAAAATAGACTGGAATATGTTCAACAGAAAATTTATGCTTCTGTTCAAATTTTAAGGTTGTTAACTTTGCTTGAGGGATGTAAACTTTGTCTTCATTTCTGTTTGGTATCAGTCACAATTATTTTCATATTGTGTTGTAAAATTTGTAAATCTATACATAAGAGTTCTCTAGGGTATACCATCCTTCTATAGTTCTAAGCTATATATTTTATGATGGTTGGTGATTAGGCTGGATAATGCTGTGTGATGTAAAAGTAAATTGGGACATATATTTCTTTTCTTAATTGTCTTGAGACTGATGGTATGTATATTCTGATGCAAGTACACTACAATGTGAAATGGCCTTGTGAAAGGAATTTTGGCTGAGAAATGTTTTGCCATAAGAATCTATTATGGAGAAGAAAATGCCTATAGATTAGGAAGAAAACTATGAAAAAATTTAAGAATTTTGGCTGAGAAATGTTTTGCCATAAGAATCTATTATGGAGAAGGAAATGCCTATAGATTAGGAAGAAAACTATGAGAAAATTTAAGTTCACTGAAGAAATCACAAGCAGATTTTGAATAAGATCACTATCAAGGCAATTACGAAAATATAGAATATAATAAAATTCGAGAGCACTGAAATATGAAAATCATGATTCAATCACACTGAACTTGGCTTAATTTATTGGATCTACTTTTCTGTTGACATTTTCTATAGATGAATTCTTGATGGCAAATCATCATATTACCTATCCCTACTGGTGTGTCTGTAGGTTTTTGCAGAACCTGGGTAGTAAGCGCTTCATCTTGTCTTTATTCCCGCTTTTTCATTCTTAGGGTACAGTATTTGATGTCATATTTCATATAGCTTAATACTATCTTCAATTTAACACTCATTGAATACAGAAATTTACTTCAAGAGAAACTTTGACTAAATGTCTTCAAATGAAGTTTGTGTATACTTTTGCAAGGGAATGTTATAGTAGACGAGCAAGAGAATTGTAAAACAGAAGAGTGACAGGCATTTTAGCATACTGTACTCTGTTTAAGTTCAGAGATTCCTATGTCCTTTACCTTAGGACGATTAGAGTGCTTATCAATTATGACTTGTGAACTGGTCTTGAAGGCATTGTTCTGCTATTCTATCAAAGGAAGAAATGAGCAGTGACTAAAGGCATACCCTCTGTTATATGGTGAAAGAAATAATAAGAATGCTTACCACTGGGAAAATATGTGTGGGGTGAAATCTTTTACATTGGAGAATCTAGGATTATTTTTTCTTAAACAAAAGGTTGTTTTAGATTGGAAATACATTGCATACCATCTTATGCTGTCCCTTGTGTCTGCTTTCTGGATAACCTGGCTGGGGTTTCTCGATAGCTGGTATCTACATTGGCTTCAAATTGTTTCCCATCGACACTTGAGCTCCTAACTTTGTGCTGCAAATATTTAACTAGTTTAACCGATTTCTTTTTCTTTTTTTATTAGTTTAAACTTGGATGCAGTGGGTGCAATCAAATTTCTATTTGGGATTTATGATGGTATGGAAGCAGAAGGTACAGGTGGCTCTTCAAGAAGTCTTAGTTCAATGAAAGAAATGATTGCTTTTTTGAGTTCTAAGGTCACTGATGATGAAGATCTGAGTACCACCTATACTTCAAACATTCTATTCAAGGTAAAGAGATAAGAATTGTGATGTTGGTTGCATTCTCCTCCCTTTTTGTGGTGTTGATACATTGCTAGCTTTATTATTGACAGGCTTCAGAGTCTGCTAGGTCATTGTTGCTGTTGTTACAAAAGCCAACCGGTTCAGTTGAGCTGGATGATATTTCTTGTGGCAAGGGCATTCTTTTGCCACCAAACAATGCTATGGTTTCTTCACAAATACAGCAGACGATTGATGCTAGTATCGACAAGGCCGATGACTCTCTCTACCTTGGAGACCTTTCAGAAAAATTCTCGTGGGAGTGTCCAGAAACACTGCCTGATAGATTGTCACCAAATATTCCTATGAAAAGGAAACTTTCATCTCTAGATGGTCCTGGAAAACGTGGTAAGGGGGAGAACTCGGTGGCTGAGACAGTTGGGCAAAATGCATTTTCACGGGGACTTGGCTTATCTACAACCTCCGCTGGTCCAACCAGAAGGGATACTTTTAGGCAGCGGAAGCCAAATACCAGCAGGCCCCCGTCCATGCATGTTGATGACTATGTTGCTAGAGAAAGAAGTGTTGATACCAATTCCAATGTTATAGCAGTCCAGAGAGTAGGGTCTACTGGTGGTAGGCCGCCCTCAATTCATGTGGACGAATTCATGGCCAGACAAAGAGAACGCCAGAATCCTATTGCTGCTGTAGTTGGGGACCCATCTTTGCAAATGAAGAATTCCATTCCCATGAATGATGCTGATAAGGAGAAGGTTGGTAAGTCAAAGCCGTTAAAAACAGACCTTGATGATGATCTTCAAGGAATAGATATAGTTTTTGATGGCGATGGGTCTGAATCAGATGACAAACTACCATTTCCTCAGCCTGATGATAATCTCCTACTGCCTGCCCCGGTCATTGTTGAGCAAAGTTCTCCCCACTCCATTGTTGAAGAGACGGAGAGTGATGCAAATGGAAGTGGTCCTTTTCCTCGCTTAGGTACACCATTAGCATCTGATATGGATGAAAATACTGCAACTGAGTTCTCTTCAAGAATGTCGGTTTCCCGCCCTGAAATGCCATTGACACGAGAACCAAGTGTCTCTTCAGATAAGAAATTTTTTGACCAATCTGACGAGTCAAAGAATGTTGGTCCAGTTAAGACATCCCCTGGGTTTGGTTCTGCTCAATCTGCTAGTACTTCAGGTTTTCCTGCTTCTCTTTATAATAATACTGGAGTATCATCTGTTCACTTACCTGTAGATTCTAGGATGAGTGCACATAGTTTATGCATAAAAAACAGCCCACAACATGCGTCAGGATCTCGAATACTGTATGACCAAAAGCTTCCCCCAAATCAACCACCATTGCCTCCAATGCCGCCTCCATCAACTATATCGACTGTAATACCTCAAACGCCTGATTCAGGACCAAGTCAATCATCTCCCTTCATTAATTTGATTGAGGGGCAGCCGCCTCTTCCTACGGGTTTCCAGGTTAGAAAAAAAATCCTTGGTATACTACTTGTTTATGGCTTATCCTTGTATTCACCTTGCTTTTATCCTTTTACTCTTTTGTAGGCCCACTCAGATTACCTATCTACATTTGGCAGCAATGCTGCATCTTTAGCTTCCCATTCTGTACCAGATTCCAAGTACTCGAGAACTCCCATCTCTTCTCCTAGTGTACCATCTGGGCCTCATCCACCACTTCCTCCCACTCCACCTCCCTTTTCTTCTAGTCCTTACAATATAACAACATTGAAGGCTTCATCTTCCCTATCTTCATCTTACAATATTGGAGCAGCCGAACTTTCACAGTCCTCTAGTTCACCTTTAATTGATGCACGCCATGGAAATCTTTCTTCATCAGGTACTGGTCTACCTTCTTATTTGCCACCACCTCTAATGCCACCTTTGGTCAACAGTAGACCTGCTACAGTCCCTGTGACTCCTTATGGAAGCACCTCAATTCAGCAGCAAGGTGACAGTCCTGGAATCCTGCAAAGTCTTTCAATGCCTCAGCCTGTGCATCAACTGCAACCTCTTCAACCTCCACTTCAGCGCCTTCCACAGCCAGCTCAACATCTTTGGCCACCTATACAATCAGCTCAGCATTTGGAAGGAGTACCAATGCCAAGTTCTGTTCAAATTCAAGTACATCAATTGCAAACATTGCAGCAGCCACAAATTTCTCCTATGCATGCCCATTATCAAGGGCAACAGCCAGAGCTTGCTCAGTTACGACAGCAGCAGCAACAGCCAGTTGAACATGTTCAATCTCATGCTATAAATCAGCGAGATGCTGCTTCCCAGCAGCAACAAGATCTGGGAATGTCATTGCATGAATATTTCAAGGATCCAAAAGCTATTGCGGTATCTGCAGCTTATTGTCCAAGAAAATCATTTAGCTTGAGTAAATGTCGAGGATTGGCTAATCATCATTTCTCTTGTTTTCATGGCAGGCTTTATTAAGTAACAAAGAAGAACTCTGCCGGCTTTTGGAGCAGCATCCTAAACTGATGCAGATGCTTCAGGTTGGTATTGTTTCCGTGATATGTTTTTTTTTCTTTTTCTTTCGTGTCTTTTAACCATCAATTCTTGTTTATTGGTGTGTAGAGAAGTAAGCCAACTGATGGGCAATTGTTTTAGTTGTGATTTTCTCTATATCCCACTGTCTTTCCAAGTTGCACTTATTAGCTCAGGTTTGTTGAGTTATGAGTTTTTGGACCTGTAAATTCGTGATCAAGCAGATCCTGTGATACCCAGTAATAAACTGGAGCTTGGTTTCGAGCTTGTTCCTCACTCACTTTCAGAGGCTCTGAAACTCCCTAAAATTGCAAATAATTCTTCACATTCATATTCTTTAAACCTCTAAACAATAATATCCCAAGCAACAAATTGCATGACGAACTGGTTGTGTGGCTCTCTTTCCTGTTCTCCATTCAAGCACCGAAAGAGAGTAGTATGGTATCTGTAAAAAGGAGGCCAACATAAATCCTTGGTTTTAACATCAGAAGTTCGTGCTAGTTGGTTTCTACTAGTTCTCTTAATCTTGTGGCGTTTCCTCCTTTTCTTTGAATGGTCTACACGATTTGTGACTCGAGATGTATTACCTGAGCTGGAATTAGTTGTGCTTTTGAGTTCTTTGATCTGAACTGTTAGTCAGGATGCGATCCTGATACCAAGTACTTAAAGCCGTGTGTATCTTTTAAATATAACTGTACACCCAAGCGAATGTTATATAGATAAATACCATATGGAGAGATTTGACTACGAAGCTGTAACTTGGAAGTGATTTTTGTTTGTTTGTTGTGGTTTACAGGAAAGATTGGGCCAGCAATAGCAACAATTTGTGGAATACTTTCGGAGTTGCTTTTTCGATCCGGTGTTTCATTAAATCATTGCCCCATTTTTCTGTACTGCAAGAAGCACCATTCTATTTATTCTGTAAAATTTTGATGTTGTGCCATTAAAATCTGTATATTCTTTCATTCTGAAATATGTTAAATCCCATAATTTCCTATTAGAATTGAACAGGGTAGGCATCCGGTAATTGTTTGAGTCAACGAGTTCCTAGTACGTTGGTGTTGGCGCCCAAAAGTCCGCTCTTTCCAAGTTAACTAATTGTTGTTTGAAGAGCCTCAAGGACATGGTGACCTAAACTAGATGGTTAGGTTCAATGGTAGAGAAACAATGATAGGAACAATTGGATATTGAATCCAAATGATTTTATATTAAATATGGCATTATTAATTAACTATATTAAACGGCACGTGTAATATTGAAGCTCTCATGTCATTTATAAGAGCTTCAATGCCCAGAGGATATATAGGATTAGACACGACACAATCTGGTAAAATATATTCAAAATAAATGTATTTCGAAAATTGTCGTAAATTATTTTAAATAAATGTGTACATATATTTATTAATATCTTTTAATATCTTAAGAGTAAATTCAAAATAGAAGAAATATTTTTAATAAATGTATTTATGAAGTAGACGTATAACTAAATATGCATTAATTTAAATTTCTATCTACATTAATCAAGTCTATTTTATCACCGAAATTATATAATAAAATAAATACAAAAAAAATAAGATTTGTAATATAATGTCTTGTAATTTTTATCTTACGATATGTAATTAAATAGCTTTATTTTAAATCAATAATGAGTATGATTCAAGTGCTTAAAATTTAATAAGAAGACTAAATTTATTATCAGATGAAACGTAAGTTTGATGGTCTTCAAAATAATAAATATATTATGAGTGTATATTTTTCTTTATTGATATTTATCTTTTTTTCTTTTATATATAGGCAAGATATAAAATATAATAAGTTAAGAAATTAGAGAAATATAATAGTTGGAGAGAGAAAAAATAGATATGAATTGAAAAAATTCATTTTTATATACAAATTTATTCATCATTTAATTTGATTATCTTATATATTATCAATGTTTTAAAAATCGAACCAAAAGTTAAAATGATAAAATAAGAGGTTTAAGATTTAAAAAGTTCAACTAGTATTAGACCATTATAAAAACGGTTAAAGATTAAATAAAATTAAAAATATGAAATATGATTAAAAGATATTGTAAAAAATTTAAAGTTTAATAAAAAAGAGATTGTTAAATTAAAATTTATAAGAACTTATTAATTTACAAAAATTGATCGATTAACTAATAAATTGGTCGGTTTTTAATAATAAGAGTTATTAAAATATATCGAATCGATAAGTTGGAAGGTTCAAGATTTTTCCGATTGAACTGACTAAATTGGTTGGGTTTTTAAATCATAGATTTTACTCATTTAAAAATATGTTTGTTATTAACTAATTTGAATAAGCATCAAGTCAAAATAATAATTTTATAACACAAAATAATTTAACCAACAATTAATGAAAAGATATTGTGTACAATAGCATAATGTACTATTTTAAATAATTTAAATTAACAAAAATTTTTTTCAATGAGAGTATAAAAAGTTTTTTTTGAAAAGTTAAAATTGAATTGAAATAATTAATGAAATACAAGTTAGAATTTGTTTTTCGTCCAGTACAAGCTATAGAGACATCAAGCTCATTCTACGTAATGGACCAAACGACGCCGGGTAACTCAATCATTAAAACAACTTTGTGGGATACCCAAAAAAAACGACATAAAGTGCTTCCTTTAGGGTAAAACATTATTCCCCATCTGGATGCAACTTCAGAAGCTTCCAAATTAGGGTAGTCTCGAGTCTCTCTTTAACTCTTTCCTCTGACGATAACTATCAAGGTAAGGAATTTATGTCTTGTGTTTGTTTCTTCATCTTGTTCTTGATCAATGGTGTCTCTGGTTAGTGTTCCTAATGAATCCTTCTCACTACTTGGATAGATTTGGCCTATATGGGTATTATTTCCATTCATGTGACTTTCTGTCTTTTATACTGGTGTTTGCGAACGATCGAGGAACTATGGTGATATAGAAGATTAGTCTCGTAAGGTAAGAACTTGCTTCATCTCTATGGCTTCGTTTAGAGCTAATCTTCTTCTTTTAACTTATTTGTATTTCCTCTCTCTGATGATGATGCTTCCGATTTCCTTAACGAGCATTCAATGGCTTCCAAACAACATTTTATGGAGTCAGGCTTCTTTCATCTAGCACAGAGACATCTGCCTCAGTAGAGCCTAATAGTTTACAGGTACTATCATCCTTCCTTTGTTAAATTTCCCCTGCTCGATATTAGTAGTTGATTCTCCATGATAATGCTAGATTTGGGCATAAACCTTCTGACCTAGTTGAATAAAGAACTTTCTCTCT
>JANQAP020000150.1:2531189-2549595 GCA_026874005.2 Erythroxylum coriaceum
TAGTAACATGGGCTGTCATAGCATACTCATTAGTGTTACCATTCATGTTTAATAACACTTATCACCTATTACCATATGTCATTTTTGTTGTAGTGTGTATTTATTCTATAAATGGAAGCATAGCTCGTTAATGAATGCAATCGATGTTCCTAATGCTTGGTAGATCTCTACATATATGATCAAATCAAAAAAAATACAAATGTAAAGACCACAACTTCAAAATGATGTTATATTGAGTTGTTTAGCCCATTACAATAAATTAGCATGCATAAATAATTAACATTATGGGACAACAAAATGAAAATCAACTTCAGAGTTCAATAATGTCATACAAGATGCATCATTCAAATAGAAACTAAATATGTGTAAGTATTAAAATGAGGGTCTAATTGTGAATAATAATAAGAATAAAAATAGAAATATAGATGGATTAAAAGGGTAGGGCATTTCATCAAATAGTATACATGAATTATCCCATATTCCCATTATTAAACAAATAAAGTTCACAAATTAGCCAAATCAGTGTCAACAAACCACAATAATCTCCAATGAACTAACTATTAATAATAAACCAAATTTGATAAGAAAGGTTACCTTATTAATAATAGCACATAGCACATTGGTTAGTGGCGTCGATGATGGTGACTTCACACTTATGACGGCAGACAAGGGAGCTAGGGAAATAGAGAACATAAGCTTAGGAGTGAAGAACAGCAGTCAAACTCGACTCGAAAAGCAGAAGTGAAGAAGAACTAAAGAAGTGAGAAGAACGTAAGTAGCGTGACTAGGAATGGCTGAGTGAGGGAGGAAATGGCAGTTGGAGAACAAAAGGAAGCTTATCGAGGGAGTTTAATTAATCAAAAGTAAAACGACATTGTTTTGCTTCTGAGAAAAACGAAGTCGTTAGGTTTATGTTTTTTAAAGTTATTATGTTGTAAATGACGTCATTTTGCCTTATTCAACTCTGTTTTTAACATAACAAAAAGATGTTGTTTTGCCTTGTTCAGTTTTGTTTTTAATATAACAAAATGATTCGTCTAGCCACGAGCCAAGGGCTGGGTTAGTTGACCCAGCTCAGGCTCAGTCTGAGCTCCTTGGCCCATAGTTGACCCGAGAGTGCTCGGGCTAAATTTTCCAACCCATTGCCTTACTAGTGGCCTAGTTTGATTGGGCCTAGCTTATTGACCACAGGCTAGGTCGGGCTGGGCTAAATCATTTTTGTCATGCCTAAAAGTAACTAGGACGGCTAACTAGGTTTATCGATGTCGTTGAAAGCAACTTCATACCTTAGCCATCATATACAAAAGATAAGTCATGAGAATCATGAAAACAACATCAAGCTCGGTAGCATCCATTAAATGTCCCATTAGTTGGGAGGTTTTACACAAGAAGTATATGATGTTAAAAATCATATGTTGTTAAAGATCAATGAGATTGTCACAGAAAGAAACTGCAAACATCTAAAGAGGAAGTAACAAAAGTTATGATAGGAAAGAAGGAAGACGACAACAAATAGGGGTTTATTTGAATGTAGAGAATGTAGTAGAACCAACAGCAGAGCATAATAACCTGAAGGTTCATTTGAATGTAATATTAGCTCTAACCATAGATAGGCCCAAAAAAATATTAGCACCAAAAAATGAACTTGAGGTAATAAAATTTTGATGTAATGGGAACTACTACAACAATCTAGTAAAGCCAGTGTTAAACCAGATCCCAAATTAGGAAAAGATAGATGGGGCTCGACATTAACTTATTTTATCTTTTACAACTGAAATAACATAATTTCTTTTTTCTTCTACTAACAGTAATCATTAAATGCTTTTATTTCTCATAAACATTTTAGCAAGGAAAATGTTGCTGGCTTTGAGACTGTCATTGAAATGTTGAAATTTGTCCCTTAACTTTTGCTAACTATATATGTTAGAATGGGGCTTGATTAGTGATCATATTCTATACACTATTATTAATATTAATATTATTAAAGAGTTCTATTTGGTCTATGTTTTTTATTTAATAGTAAAATAAATCTCAACTGTTTATTTTGATCACTTGATGAACATACTATATTAAAAGTTATAGATATATAAATAAGTCCTCTATCTACTAATTAGGGTTATAGACAGTTTCCTATCAAGTTTCGATAGCCGAAAGAGAGTCAAGAGAGATAAACCAAATTTAACCAAGAACAAAGTGAAGTTTTTTTTATGTCTTTTCGATAATGACATCTTCTGCATCAGGTATACAATATTACACTCTTATGATCTATAACAATTTTTTATTCATAATCTTAAAGTTATAAATGTCAATTTTGATTTATGTCATAAAGATTATATTTTTACATGTGGTATCAAAGCTTGTATTATGAATTAACATTTTGTTCATTTATTTTACTACAATAGTTTGAATGATTGTTTGATGATGATTGCTAAATATTTAGATGTTTACATTTTTTTGTTTATTCAATATTAATGGTTTCTATGAAAAATAGAAAAATAAATAAATAATAATTTGATTAATACCATCATTGCATGCATTATTTAAAGGTGGAATTGAGCCTAGGTCTTAGTTGAAAGTCAAACATCATAACCGTTGATACAACAAATTATTGATTTTTTTATTTTTTATTTCCAAAATTTAATGATATTTTTGTTTTATTATGATGGGAGAACATATTTAAAAGTATCTAACCATGTAATATTTTCTAATTTAGTACCCAAGTTCTAAAATTTTCAATTGATTGAACAATGTTTTAAAACCTTAACAATTTGGTTCAAAAGGTTATTTTTAATGATATGGCATATTTACTAAATTTCACGTGGATGTCTATCTATTAGTTACATCAACAAAAATTAACATTTTGAACTGAATCGTTAAGGTTTTAAAAGGTTGGTCATTCAATTAAAAATTTTAAAAGTTTAGACACTGAATTAAAAAAGATACAAAAGTTTAAGCACTTTAGGATTGGCTAATTTTTATATTTTTCTATTTCTAGAATTTAATGACATTTATTTTATTAAGATGTTATGTATTCTATTAACTTTATTAATGATTTCAAGTTAGCTTTATGCAATTATTATTGACATTTAAAATTATATCTTAAGTATTAAATTTATACATGAGAATATAAAAGGATAATATGTTAGTCACCAAAGTGACCAAATTAATTAGATGAATTTTTATATATAAATATTCATTTATTCATAAAATATTAATGCTTATTATTGAATTAATTATATGGATAAATGATATTTATCAGTTGATAGAATTCAGAATTTACCCAAAGGTAAATTAATACTCTATGAATAATAAACATAATAGAGAAAAATTAATATTCATTTGTCAAATATGTTATATATCCAAAGATATTGATTGTATTTGATGAGTTTTGTTTGATTACCTAATAAAGTTTGTCTGACATTGAACTTATGATAATATACTATTAAATTTGTCCAAAGGAAACTGTATATTCTAAATGTTTAATTATTTGAATATATAAGTATTTATATATTTGCAGCTATTTCTCTTTATTCGCATGCTTCTTATGTTACCATGTTTAATTGTTTGAACTTCTCTTGAATGGTGTAAATAAGTCAATTTCCATTTAGGTATTTTGGATATTAATTTACATTATTGGGAGAAAAATCTACTGTCATGACATATACGGGCAGTAAGGTTAAGAAAGTAAATTATAAAACATGGAAAATGTCTAACATATTATTTCTTAATTTAATGCAAATGACTATTGGCAACAATGTTAAGACCACTATTTCAAAAAATGAGAGTGCTAAAGAATACCTTAAATTTGAGGAAGAATGTTTTCATTTTACAAACAAGTCTCTTGTTAGTACATTAATGTTTAAACTCGCTACCATGAAGTTTGATGGGTCGCGAAGCATGCAGCACAATACCCTAGAGATGACAAATATCGCAAAAAAATTAATGACCTTGGATATGAGAATTTATGACTCCTTCTTAGTATAATTCATTATAAACTCGTTATCTCTTGACTATAGACCTTTTTAAATTAACTACAACAATATAAAGGACAAGTGGAACGTTAAGAAATTGTCTAGTATGCTCATTCAAAAGAAAACAAAGCTAAAGAATCAAGTATTTCATTCAACAAACCTTATGGGTCAAGGAGCTAGTAAGATTCACAACCTAAAGGCTAATAAATTTAAGAAGAAAGCGCAAGCTAAAGTGACATATACTATAACTAATATTGATTAGAAGGAATAAAAAAATAAGTGTCATTTCTGTAAGAAGGAAGGACACTATCAAAAAGAGTGTTTGAAACGTAAGGTTGGTTTGAAAAGAAAGGAAAATCAAACCTTTTGTATGTTTCGAACTGAACTTAACTAAAGTTCCTTCTAATACTTAATGTCTTGATTTAGGTGCTACTAATCATGATTCTAATATTATGCAGGGATTTCTTACAATCCAAATCATAAACTCAACTGAGAACTTTCTTTTCATGGGAAACCATAAGAAGGTCCCAATAGAGTCATAAGGACCTACCGTCTAATATTAGATATTGGTTATCACCTAGATCTAAAACAAACTCTCTATGTACCTTCAATTTGTAAAAATTTAATTTATGTTTCTAAACATGATGAAAGTGGGTTTACATTTAAGTTTGGTGATGGTTGTTTTAGTTTATTTAAACAAAATTTCATTATTGTTTATGTAATTCTTACGAATGGTTTGTATAAATTCTAAATCATTGTTTTCTGTTTATCATACCATTAGAACTAAATGTATCATAATGAATGATAATTCAGCTTATTTGTGACATAATTGTTTGGGTCATATATCTAAATAAAGATTAGAAAGATTAGTAAAGAATGAAATTCTTCCAAATTCAGATTTTATTGATCTTGAGATAAGTGTGGATTACATTAAGGGAAAGCTAACCAAATATAGTAAGAAAGGAGTTACAAGAAGTACTCAACTCCTTAAAATTTTACACACCGATATATATGGACCTTTTGACAATTCATCTTTTAGTGGAGAAAAATATTTTATCAACCTTATAGATGATTTTTCACTTTATGATTATGTTTATTTGCTTAATGAAAAATCTCAATTTGTAGATGCCCTTGAGTTGTTTATAAAGGAGGTTGAAGGAAATTATATTAAAAAAAGTGAAAATTGTAAGATCTGATAAAGGTGGTGAATATTATGAAAAATATGATGAATTATAACAACATCCTAGTCCATTGTAAAGTTTCTTGAGAAACATGACATATGTGCACAATATACTATGTCATGCACACCTCAACAAAATAGTATGGTAGAAAGGCGTAATATAACACTAATGAATATGGTTAAGAGAATGATGAGTAATTCCTCATTACCTAAAACCTTGTGGATGCATGTACTTAAAATTGTTTTATATTTGTTAAATAGAATTCCTATTAAGGCAGACTCTAAAACTCCTTTTAGGTTATGGACTGGAAGGAAACCTAGTATAAAGTACCTAAATGTTTGGGGCCGTCCAATAGAAGCACGAGTTTATAATCCATAGGAAAAGAAATTAAATTCATAAACAGTCAATGGTTACTTTATTAGTTACCCAGAGAAATCTAAAGGGTATAGGTTTTACTATCCAATATATGTTTTATTATCCAAACTATAATCCAAGAATTGTTGAAACAATAAATGTCAAATTCATTGAAAATGGTAAGGTTAATGGGAGTATTGAAAAGCATGTTATGGATATTAATGAAATAAGGGTTAATGTCTATTATCCATAAATATTCTATTATCCACTTTTATACCAAATAGTGTCTCGAAATTGGAAGAAAAAATAATTTTAGACAAGATTTTGATGAAACAACACCTCATAAAGAAACTACCTTACAACCAGTTAATTCAAATAAACCATGTAGAATAGCTTTAAATAAACCTATAAGAATAAGGTGATTAGTTATTCTTGATGATTATATTGTTTATTTGCAAAAGTTGGAATTTGATTATGGCACTAATAATGATCATGTTTCATTTTCATAATTCATAGAAAGTGATGAGTCTGATAAATGGATTAATGTTATGAAAGATGAGCTAAATTTAGTGGCAAAAAACAATGTTTAGGACCTCATTGATTTGCTAGAGGGATCTAAGTGAGTCAGATGTAAATTAGTCTTTAAGACCAAAGACGACTGAAACGGCAATATTGCACGGTATAAAGCTAAACTTGTTTTCAAAGGTTATACTCAAAAGGATGACATTAATTATAAGGAGACTTTTTCACCTATCTTAATATGAAGATTTCATATAAAGAAAGGGTTATATGGTGTGTAACCTTAATAAATCAATATATGGACTTAAAAAAGCTTCTCGACAATGATATATTAAGTTTAATGATATTATAACATCTTTTAGTTTTTAAGAACATATTGTTGATTGTTGTATCTCCTGAAAGATCAATAAAAGTAAGCTTGTGATTCTGGTCTTATATATTAATGATATTTCACTTACTTCTAATAATTTGGATATATTGTATAAGACTAAAGATTTGCATCTAAGAATTTTGAAATGAAAGATATGGGAGAGGCATCCTATGTGATAGGAATTTCAATATTCTAAAATAGATCCAAGGATTGGTAGTGTTGTCTCAGAAAGACTATATTAAAAGTATTTGAGAGGTTTAATATGAACAAATGTTTATTAGGGATTGTCTCGATATAAAAAAGGGATAAATTTAGTTTTATACAATTTTCAAATAATAATATAGAACATAGATAAACAAAATATATTCCATATACTTCTATTCTTATCAATCTGATTTATTTACAAACATACATGAGACCTGATATCAACTTCACGGTTGGAATGCTAGGCAAATATCATAGCAATCCTAGTATAGACCATTGGAAAGTTGCAATGAAAGTCTTAGGGTATCTTTAAGGAACAAAGGCCTATATACTCGTATATAGAAGATCTAATCTATAAGAAGTGAAAGGATATTCAGATTCAAATTTTGTTAGATGCATTGATAGTAGAAAACCAATGTTTGACTATTTGTTTTGACTAGCAGAATGAGCAATCTCATGAAAAAGTGCTAAACAATGTGTCATTGATTCATCAATTATGGAAACAGAATTTGTAGCTTGTTTTCAAGTCACAGTTCATACCCTATAAATGTGAAACTTTTTTTAGGGTTTGTAGTTATCAACATCATTACTAAGCCAACAAAAATTTATTATGATAATTATGTAGAAATTTTCTTCTCCAAGAACGACAAGTACTTCAGAGTTGTTAAACAGATGGAGTTGAAATATTTTGCCATAAAGGAGGAAGTTCATAAACAAGGAGTATGTATTGAACATATTAAGATAGATTTAATGATTGTAGATCCCTTAACTAAAGGTCTTCCATCAAAAATATTTAAGGAATATGTCCAAAGAATGAGCCTTAATTATATTGATGATTGTTTTTATAACTTTTTGACACTCTTGAGCTCAATAAAATTTCTGATTGACAATTTTCTTATTTATTATGATTGTGTACATGTAACTATTATTAAATAAGAAATAAAATTATTTACGATACACTAATGTGGACCTTTATGATATTTATATATCACTTATATTATCTGACTTGATAAATAACTAGTGTTGAGGTATATAGAAAGAAGTATGCGATGTTGAAGTATATAATCTCCATAACCATAACCCACTTTATGTGGTTTATTGTGTTAAGGTAAATTGTGAAGATACTAAGAAATTTATTTATGTGCGCCTAATATTTATACGATTAAACTAAAGTTTGAAGTATTAAGCTAAGTAAGAGAATGTTAGAATATAGCCTTATTAGTGGCCATATTCCATATATATTCACAATATTATTAATATAATTAAAGACTTTTATTTGATTTTGGTCTATATTTCCTATTTAATAAGAGAGTAAATCTCAACTATTTATTTTGATCACTTGATGGATGTATCAGATTAAAAGTTATAGATATATAAATTGGTCATCTATACTAATTAGGGTTATAGATAGTTTTTTAAGAAAGTGGATTTTTTTATATCTATTTTTTATAATGACATTTTTGCATTAGGTACATAAATAGTACACTCTTATGATTTAAAACAATTTTTTATTTAAGATCTTAAAGTTATAAGTGTCAATTTTGATTATGTGACAAAGATCATATTTTTATAAGATATTTTGATATCTTATATGGACTGGTAACAATTATTTATTAAGCTTTTAAACGTTTGTGCAATCTTCTTCTCCCTGAGGTACCGGCAGCTACCAAGCTTGACATCATTCCCTAGGAAAAACAGTGAATTTTCGCCTTAATGTATGTATTTGCTGATAGCCTGTGTATCTGGCATCGTTGAAGCGGTGCTTCCGATATCTCATAAATTCCGCAGTTTCGTTGTGTGTCCCAATCACATTTGCCGCACACTGACCGCTGAGTTCGTCGAATAATCGTCGCGAAGTTTGGGCCACCGATGATCTTGATTAATCAGTTAGCTCTTACTTTTGGACTTGTCATTGATTTGAGACATATAGATTCATTTCAAAGTAAAATATGATATTTCATAAATGTAAAGGGTAAATTTTTTAGGGTTAATTTCAACAACGCTCGTTCTCTTTTTGTCTTGTTCTTGAGAAGTAGGAAAGTTACGAGCACAACTTCATAATTTTTAAATTCATCTTATTGGAAAGTTCATATTTGAATATAATATATATTTTAGGGCTATAAGTTTAAATAAATAATGTTTTTCCATCCAGAAAAGATGGAACTACAACTATTTCCAGTTATTCGTCTTCTTTCCGTGGAGTGGAACTCATGGTACAATCGCGTTATACCATGTGCATCGCTTAATTATATTGGCAGAGATCAAAGCACCTGGTTTCAGGGTATAAAGGCTTTGGTGGGGTTGGTCACGCTGGAGGCGGAGGATAAGGTAGACCACCTTGTTCAACGCAAAGTGAGATAAGCATTGACGTCCATATCTATTACACATGGGAAACCTTGACCTCGATCGGTCATTCAAAGATGGAATGCTGCAAGCCGGATCTAAATATACATCGCATGCTATGCATGGCACGTTTGACGTACCCCAAAAAAATATTTGTTTATCCAACTTGAATGCTTTGATGTTTGAAATCCATATATTTAAACAAATTCGCAAATTTAAGATTTGATTTGAAACTATGACATTTCAATAGTTTTTCCTATTCGTATGTATTTGATGATTTGGTATATAGTTTAGGTTTCACCATCCTTTTCCCTATTAATGCTTGGTTGAACAACCAAATTCCGTATCTTTGAAGAATATGCTAAAAATACTCTTGCAACACTAATTTTCCATTTGCTTACTTTCATAAGTTTAAGGCTATTAAATTAATACGATATTTTAAGAAAATCTTGTTTGTTAGAAATTTATCTTCCTTATAATATTCAATTCCTTCATTATTTGAGCTTTCAATATTATAAGGATCATCGATGATATTTTAATTAAGAGTCCCACAAACTTTATTTACGTCCAGTTGATATAAAGGTGACAGATGTCTATTAATTTTCTAAGACATTCGCACTCCTTAAAAAAGCAATTAAGCATATAATAAAATCAATTTCTGAAAAATAAAACATTCTTATTATTCTCTTTCATAATTTTTAGAGTGCTCTACATTTAAAAATAAAAATATCGAATTTCTTCTAGTATAATATCAATAATAACTCATATGCGATGTATAGAATATTTATACTTCTCATTTTATCTGCACAACAACACAAGCCTAGAAAAGAACAAAATTAGTTTACTAATTGAATTAATGAACTAAGACTAAAATATCAAAGTAATTAACTATAGTTGAAATTAAAAAATTTTAAAATATGAAACCCTTAAAATAGGAAGAAATATAATTATATTTTATTTTATTGTATTTAAACACAATTCATGAACTCAATTTACAAAATATAATAGAAATATTTCGTATCTAATTGTTAAATTAACAAAAGTATAATCTTTAATCCTTCTCAAAAATTATTATTATTATTATTATTATTATTATTATTATTATTATTATTATTATTATTATTATTATTATTATTATTATTATTAATGTTTATATCTTTTTATTATAATATGTGAAATTTGAAAATTTACATAAGAAGTAAATCTCTAAGGAATTCCTTGTAAAGACATCCTTTTAGAACATCTAATTTCCTTATATTCCCTTCAATATAACAAAATAACACATTTTTATAAGGTTATTTTAGTGTTATCTTTGAACCATTTAAAAAATATAGAAGTAAAGAAAAATTATTATGAAATTTGAATATCAAATGGAGATTTTGTTGGGATTCATTATTTCAAATTAAGGTTTATAAATGCATGGGTTTGTTTAAATTCATAAGTTTAAAATATAACCACAACATCTGTTTAAATATTGTCAAACATATGCTTGTCATTTGGAAGTCTTATATCAAACAAGAACTTTTATCAAACCTATGAAATTAATAAAGATTGTCATACCAAATGAAACTTATTAAGAGCTTTTTCTGTTTTGGGAACTTACACTACAACATACAGGATATTTAGCAACGTATTTAAACGTCACAAAAGCATAACCAATCGTCGCAAATTAGTATGTGCAACGAAAAATTATCTTCGCCCAAATCGTCACTGAATTACGGTAGCAAAATAACATCCACGACGTTTTCATGGAATCGTCGCAAAAACTTGTTTTCGACAAAAATGATTCGTCGGTAACAATTATAAGCAACGATATCAAAAATGTTGTAGATTGTTTTGTGCGATGTTTATATTTCGTAGATAAAACTTTTTACCTACTAAATCCTATTCGTAGGTAATTATTTTTAGTAACGATTTTATTTTTGTAGCAGAATAGTGTTAGCTACTAAGTTTTTGTTGACGTTTCTTAAAAGTAGGTAAAAACTTTTTATAACGAATTAGCATTTCGTAGCTAATAGGATTTTGTGACTATTTTATTTTGGTAGCAAAATAATTTTAGCTATTAATATTTTTTTGTAGCGAAAAGTTTTTAGCGACGTTCTGTATACGTAGCTAATGACCTTTTGTGACGAAATTTTTTAGTAGTTAATATTATTAATGGGAAAGTGAAGGATTAGTGGGAATGAATTATTTATAGTTAAAACATTAAAATCAAATTAACACAGTAAATAAGTTGCAAAATCATTTGAATATGAGTCGTTAAGCCTCGGCCTTGGATTAGATGTGAAAAGTAACAATACGTTAAACGCCAAAAATTTCATTATGATATACATCTTTAGTGAAAATAGGATTGTAGAATTAAACCGTTAATTGTATAAGAAAATAAACCCAATTTGAATTTTGAAATATTATGAGATTATCATCAAAATTATTAATAATAAACTTTGAACTAACACCACTTATATACACACACACACAAAAGAATTAATAAAAGTAGATGGTAGATGGTAAATATGTGATATATAAATTTTATAAACTTTTTTTAATGTTGGTAAAATTTGTGATTATTATATATTAAACTTTTAATTTATGATTATCTTATTCAATTAAACATCCATGTTGACAAAAACGAATATGGTAAAGTAGAGACTATATTATGTCTCCATCATTTTTCTACTTGAACATTTGGACCTTTTTAAATCATAAATCAAACAGCACATGAAAAATTAATCATGCATTTGATTCTATGCAAAATTTGGCTGAAACATTATACCACCTCTTTCTTATTCTATAAAATGGGCTAAGTATGTGAGTAAGAAAAGCATTACCTAGCCAGATATTTTCCGATAATCATATCTATATCTTGTATAGCAAGTACAAGAAATCAATCTCTTATGAAATCAAAGATTTCATTCATATTATAATTAAATCACAGAAAGAAGAACAAAAAAAATTCAATAGTTGTATGCATTGGAACAGGACATTCGGTCTGTGCATGAAAAATCATAACTTCCAAGCAAAACATACAACTTCCATTGTGTTGAATCACAAACCAGGACTTTCATCGAACAACTTCCAAGCATAACATACACCACACGTCTCACCATGGATTCACAACTTCTCTTCCCTTTCTTCACCATCATTATCACAATTAAACAGAAACCCAACAATAAAAAGGCTCAATCCATGCAAACAACTCAACAAATCTATTCAACCATAACAAATAAACCCACAAGATTCGGTATATTCAAGACATTAAAAAACAAACCTATAAGAAATGACAGAAAACTAACCAACTGGTTGAGCTAAACTCCACGAGATGATAGTTGGAGGAAAGAAACCAACAGAAAGTCGAGAAGAACAGGAGAAGATTGATTGAAGAAAGACGGAGAAAAATCGCAAAAATGGAGGAGAGAAAACGCAGAAACGAAGGAGAGGGAGGGAGGGATGAGTCTGCAGTTTAATTAAGGAAGGTGGGACGACGTCATTTGTCATCGTAGCTAAATTTTTTTTGAACGTTGCAGCATTCAGCGACAAAATGACGATTCGTCGTAAATTGCAAAACCTTTAGCTACGACATTTTATAACCGTCGCCAATATGTTATTCTGATATCATTCATTTTGAGACGAAACTAATATTCGTCGCAAAAGTCTATGCTTTGGCTACGAAATACTTCTTACTGTCGCCAAATATACAACAATTTGCTACGAATATGTCAAATTGTCGCAAAATTTGTTTGTTTTAACCGACGATGGATATTTTCATCGCCTAAGATTATCATTTTGCTACAAATTTTGTAAAACGTTGCCAAAACCCAAGCATTTTCTTTACTTCTTTATTGTTTGGAGTTGTGTTCTTTATTGTTCTTAAAAAACCTTTACCTTTATTTCCAATCAGTTCTTTCTCTGTAGTCTCCATCAAGTCTTCCTAAAACCAGCAATCTCCGACGTCTTACCCACGTATTAAAGCCATTGACTTGATCAAAACACGATATACAATCCTGTCACTTTTTTTACTATCTGTTGTATTTTCAATTGTGATCTTCATTTCTAAATCTGTTACCGACTAGATCGGCTCTTTGTTTGTCAATCTTCGAACGTTGTCACAAGTTTTAGTATCTCTTTGATCGATTTTCTCCTGTTTGCCTGTGAAGTTTGCATTTGGCTCTCCAGACAACAGGAGAAAGAAAACAAGTATTTTACCATTGTTTCTGTGATAAAGTTGTGGTTTTTATCCTTCTACGGTAGATCTGGATGTTCTTTGTGTAGATCTATATATAAGGTGTTTTTTGCGGTGTTAAAGTTGATTTTTTTGTGTTTTGTATTTGTTGTTTGATTTCTTTGTATTATGTTATTTGCACATTGTCGTTGGAGAGTTTGGATTTTGCTCAGCTAGTTTTCAGAGTCGAATCGATTTATTATACCTCACTGTTATTGAATTTTTTAAAGTTGCTTCTGGATGGTTTTAGGTTGCTTGTGAATGGAAGTAGCATGGAATGTGTTAATGTTAGCTATGGAAGGGAAAACATATGATTTGCATTTGAATCTTGGGATGAGTTTGTCATGTCTGTAAGGTGTTCAATGAAATTTCTATAACGATTTGTAATTGAAAAATGTTATACTCTAGGCAATCCATTAACAGTGTTATCCACTCAATTTTTATATTTGAATTTGAAATTAAATTTAATCAATTTCTATAACTAGGACTGTTAAAAAATAGTTATCTTCTATCCTAGCAATACTTTAAATTTTGATAATTTGTTTTCACCATATACGTCTTGTCACCATTTACTGTCTATCTTTGTTATTTTTTTATGTCTATCTTCCCACCAACGTTTAACGTTTAATCTACTGAAAGCTTTGTTTCTGTTTCTCTTGAAATTGTTTCAAGAGTTTTTTACTTTTTTTCATTTCCATTAATAGTTATACAGAGACATATAGTCATGTCTGTTCTACTTTAAATTTTAAATTTTGGATTAGATACAAGTTACACAATAAATTTATGAAATTGAAATTAAGGACCATTTTTGTACCATTAGGCACATTGAAGATGTATAAGTGCTAAATCTGACTAGATTCAGTTGTCATCAAAATTAAAGTTAAATAGAATGCTTGTTTTATTCTAAATCGACTTTTAAAGAATTTACCTCTTAACATTATTAATGAAAGAATGTTGATATAGAGACTAGTTCCCGATGGTCCTAATTCATTCCGTTGGGAGGAATATAACAAAATTTTCCCTACTGAAAAAACTAACACTGAAAAAGAAATCTCTACTTTATATACTAATCATCGTATGCCTTCCATGGCCGATCTACTGCTTCAAGGTGTTTAGTATCATCCAAATAACGTCACTTCCCTTATTATGTACTTCTCATTTCTTTTTTTGAAGCTATTATATATATTCACATTTGATGGTTTATACTACATGCTATTTGAAGCTTCGAATGTGACATGTATGCCCGTCAAGACTGAAGCGATGTCACAACAATCCGTGAAGGATTAGGGAAAGGATGCCTTTGTTGTAGTGTTAACTTATTAAGAGCTTAGCTTGATTAGGATTTGAACTCCAAAATGAATTATATTAATTTTATTTGAAATTTCAAATTTAGTTACACATGAATCTCCACTTTGAAGAAGAAATTAAAAGAAGGATGATGAGGATGATGATGAAAAAAACGACAACTTACAACTTATGATTTGCCACTTGGGATAAATATTTTCTGTTATCTCAACAGAAAAGGAAAAATCCTAACAAAGGAAATATGTTTTTGTTGTGTGTAAAATTAATATATAGAAACACGGAACTGTTACTAGGATTTGACTAGACTTAAATTCAATTCCAAATTAATATAGAGGGACTATCACCAGGAAGGCAGGTATCCCTCGGCATAAAAAAATGACCAGGAAGGCAGGTATTCCTAGGCATAAAAAATATATATATTCTCAGACCATTACATGCTCAGCAATCAGCACTCATTCAATAATCTCTTAATTTCATTTCTTTGTTACAACTAATTCATAAGATTATAGAATATGAATATGCTGGCGGTGCCCCTCAAATTTCGTTACGTTTGTAGTGCAACCCTCCTAATACACCCTCTACGGCAAGCCAAACATATCCAAAACCAGCTTGAGAGCTTAGTTGGCATATGTAGCAACTCAGTTTATAATCTTTCTTAATTTCGACAAAGGATTTCTTTTCATAATAGTACAGTCTTATTCTTCTTATTCCGGTTTGTTCCTTATTCACCCTTTATAATAAAATAGAATATCAGGTTCTGTGATTGAGGAGGCCTTTGCTTTGGCTCTATACGGGAAAAAGAGGATCGAAAGCCGTTGAATTGGACTCCGATCGCTATTTGTTGCTAGCAATAAGGGGAAATAGTAAACGTACATAATCGTTACTCCTTCAAGAGGAGCTCGCTTCTATAATTATCTTGGAAAGAACGATGCCATAAGAGAAGTGGTTAATGACTTGTTGTAATTCTAATGACATATAATCTCAACTTCAAAATAATCATTAATTTCCTGAAAATGGCAAAATTTGGAAATCCATTTGTCGAAATCAACAAGTAACATTAATTGAAACCATTTTGTATGATATTTCTCCTGATATAGTAACATCTATGACCTATGAAATCTGTACATCAATCGCCTAATATAGTCTCTGATGGGAAGCCAGTGAATGGTTTTTGAATTCTAAGCTGGATATGAACAAAGAAGGTTCTCCGGTAGGCAAGAAGAGTTCTTCCAAACTCTAGCATGTAATTTAAGAACCTCCCTTGTCTTCTCTTTGGTTTTGCGGTTGCTTTCGACTTGGAGAACCAAACACAACTTGGACACAGCACCTATCTGCAACATCTCTTGAAGCACAGAAGGAGTTGCAGAGAACTTGGAAATGGACAACAGAACCCTCACTGCCTTGTCGCTTGCCACGTGAGAAATCCTTAATATCTTCTTTGAAACAATGGCTAAGCCAGCTCCATGCCTCAACAGCTCTGCTCTTCCTTCCGCGCATTGGCACAACAAATCGATCACGTTTAGTAACATCTCCCCGACCCTTTTCTCTGATGAATCCATTAGAAGATCAATCAAAATCCACACTGCGTTGGCCTCTATTGCTTTGATTCTGTTTCTGCCCCACGGACAAGCATTGATCAATAGTTGCAAGGCGGCTTTAGAGGCTTGTAGAGATATTTGGTCGCGTAAGACTTGAACTGTTTCAACGAACAGTTCCGGTCTCAAACCGATAAGTTTCATTGGATCTGCCACTTCAAGCATTGATTTCAGCAACAGGACTGCATAAGCTCGAGACTCGTAGCTCCCACGTTGCATGACTTTCGTTAAGGACTGGATGATATCGCCATTCTTGTGCACAAGAATCTTGAGCCCTGATTCAGATATTTGGAGACTGTGTAGAATACTTAAAGCCTCATCAACTGGTCTTGCGGTTTGATCAAAGCTCTCATCTGATGATTCTTCAAGCGATGGATATAAGCTGAAATTGTTTACAACTGAAGCTAAGAAGTCTACAACACCTGCAGCTTCCATGCATCTTTTGTTTGTATTGTTCTCTCCAGAGATTGACCGGAGCTCCCTTAAGCATTTGATCTGTTGTTGTGGTGATTTAGCACTGTTGAGGAGCTTTGCGATCTCCGCTCTGTTGACTGGAGGCTTCGGTGTCGGGATCCTTTCTATACCATGTGAAGCATTGAGCATGCACCAAGATTGTATCAAACGACGAAGAGTATGGTTTGGTGTCAGATCACAATCCGTTATGTCTTGCTTTGTAACTGGACATGTACTGTTCTTGCCCGAAAATAGCCACTTCTCAATGCTCTCCCTGTCGTACGTTATCCCCGTTGGTACTGTAACTGGATCCTTCATGATTTGTAGAGAAATTGGGCAGAGAAAATATGAAGGAACATCAATAACTTCCATTGATTTCAAAGATTAACGAAGCCAAGGAGATGAAGATCGATGAATTAAACACAAACCCAGATAAGAAATGAAAGTAGTAAGCAGATAAAGGTATCAAACAAACGCTTGAATCACAAAAATGGAAGCTTTGGAGAATATTTGGGAAGAAAGTAGGTTATAGTAGCTAGCTTTAAAGAATCGTTGTGAATTGGTTTGAATTTGAGAAACTTTAGCACACTAGAGTTTGGTTATATATGTGGAGAGAAGACAGAGATGTTCAAACCTCAGAAAGTCAAAACACGGAAATTACAACCTAAGGAGCTGATGAAGCAAGTGAGGTGGTGAACAGGTACGACTTTTCCAAGCTTTTGAAAGGCTCAAAAAAGAACTTTCCCAAGCTCGGAATGGGCTGTTGAGGCTTGGCTTGTGAGAGAGTATTCGATAACAAGACCGTCACTAACCCCATATAGCGCACAAGATCAATAATTACATTGCATACACCCTTTTGACTTTGTTGTTCTACTCTCTCTCTCTCTCTTTAGAACATTGTTGGACACAGCTTGTCTCTATGATATTTCCTCTCTTTATCTCTCTACCTCGTGTTTTATTTTTGAAATAGGCGACGCCGACAAAACACGGTGGCGGTGGGGTCGGTGGCACTGCCTTCACTCTATTTTTCTAGTACTCGTAATTGTGGAAGTAATGTTCAACCGTTTCTATTTTTGACAGTATGTGTACGAACGGTACAAAGAGTAGATCAGTTCTATACTAGGTAATTTTCACGTCAATACTGTTATAACAAGAGATTTAAAGGGAGGTCATTTTTATAAGAAATTTAAAGTTAAAATATTTTAATTTATTTCTTAAAATTTTGAGTTATTATTACAAAATTAAATATATTTTGAAATATATTTTATAATTTTTTTTAAAGTAAATATAAAATAAACAAAAAGAAGTTTACTAATAGGTATTATTTACTTTAAAGTATTAAAATAGATATCATCCTTTACTTTCTTTAAGTATAGGAGCTTAAAGAAAACTTGAATTTTGATAATTGTTTTAATGAATCAAAGTGAAAAGACCTAATTAAGCACGTGATATTTATACTAATTTGACAAAAATCAAATTTAATGAACACCAAATTAGGAAGTATCATATGATCATTAGAGAGTGGTAAAACTTCAATTTCACTCTTATATGTTTAATAAATACCTGATTTTAGTGTTCATAAATCTATGTCGATATGTTTTATACGGACCAAAGTTGCGAGATATAGTTGCCATTGACTAGTTTCACCTAGTGGGGAGGGAGGCATTGGAAGATTGTAGATGGAGAGTAACGCTGCGTTTGAATCTGCGGTGTGGTGGAAATAAATACTTATTTACCGCAGTTTTCAAATGCAGTTACATGTTTGGATTTGCGGTAAACAACCGAAAGTTGGAGAAAAATGCAGTGTTATCGCAGAAATCAATAAGCAGAAAGAGGGTTGCGGTAAGAAACTGCTTCTGCGGTAGAAATTTTACTTTCCATTAATAACCTTC
>JANQAP020000150.1:2552846-2582771 GCA_026874005.2 Erythroxylum coriaceum
CTTAATTAATATGACTAATAATATATTTTTATGAAATATTTTATTTACTAAATTTATTTTATTTATATTTTCTTATTGTATTATTTATAATTTTAAATTTATATGACTAATAATATTTTTTTTAATTATTTATATAACAATTAATAATTTATTAAATTTATGAGCTTTTTAGTCATTTTATTTCTTTTCAGCAACTACAACCGCACTTGCCAAACACATATTTTCACGTTTTAGCAGTTATCAAAGCATCAATCATAAATACATAAGTGCTTATTGAGAATAAGTATTTATCATTTCAGTAGGTTGATTTTAGCCAATTGTCAATTACCACCGCTCTCCCAAACTAAACCTAAGTAGTGAGGTATACTGAAGTATTTGTTAATTTCACACATTTTAAAAAAATTTAAAACGTTATAAAATTTTAGTTTAGGATTTATGCATTAAGTTTGATCCACAACTGTCAATTAGTGACTACAACAGAGAATTTCAGAGTATAATAATTGAACAAAAAATTAGTAATTTCTGGACACGGACAAGTAGTTGTTGACTTGTAGTCATTGATTATCAACGTGAAGTATTCTCAAATTTGTTAAAATAATTAACTTGGGCCAGGTATTACGCTTAATTAGTCACGAATAAGTTGTTAGCCCAACAATGGAGACTATTAGACCATGTCCAGGCTTAAAACAACCTTAGCCGTCGTTATTGCAATTCTAGAGAAGCAACACTACAACAAAAATTTTGACTTTCCAATGGTTGACGGCCACAGAAGCACGGTGCTTGTGCCTGGTCAATTTTTGTTACAGTTGTAAAAAGAAGAGAAAGAGAAAGAGAAAGAGAGGATCGATTATTAAATTTATCTCAAGTTCGTATAACCTAAATAATCATTTTATTAAATAAAATAAAAGGAAGTACTTAGTTAAAAAGAAAAAGAAAAAGATCCTTTCGAAAATGATACGACATAGTACGTTATGCGCGGTATACACCTTCTCATTTAATTGCATTCACTGTAGATTGGTAGTTAGTGTCTCCTAACGATAATTATCAATTCATATTCCAAGCTATTTTGGACCCATCTAATCTTTTGTAACTTTAATAAACAATAAAAATACATTTATATATGCAAGTATAACAATAACTAATAAAATCTCAAATTATTAAGATAAAGTAACAATTAAATAAAAGTTCTACAATTTGAAGTGCACACACCTTATTTGCCATGCATAGGATTCGAGACATCAGAATGAGGTAAGTATCTTAATTGTTAAAGAACTCATACATTATATTATGGAGGTAAAAATGACTAATGGTAGGATTATGTCCTTAAAGATTGTGGTTAATGGTATTATTTTCAATATAATGTGTGCTTATATATGCACATCAAATAGGGTTGGACGAACAACTTAAGTGTCAATTATGGGAAGAGCTAGATGAGATGATTTAGCAAATCTATGATTTAGCAAATCCCTCCTAACGAGAGTTATTCTATGAGGAGACTTTAATGGTCATATAGGGACAATTTGGATATATATTCATGGACTCATGGGTTTCAAGTTTAGTGATAGAAATGATAATGAGACTACTTTGTTCGATCTCATAGTTGTGTGTTGAGTTGGTGAAACTCAACCTTTTTTTCTTGAAAAACAAGAAGTACCTGGTGACTTTTAAGAGTAGAACTAAGAAAACTCAAATCGACTACTTCCTTGTAAGGTAGAGCGATCAACCTAGTTATAAAGATTGCAAGGTGATACCTAATGCATGCTTATCAACTCAACATAGATTGTTGGTTTTGGATCTCATAATTAAGGGTTAGAGGAAGAAAAGAAGCCCTAGGAGGTGTACTAAAGTCAAACGGTGGAATATGAAAGGGGATACTGTGGAATAACTTAGAGATAGAGTAATATATAGAGAAAAATAGAAATTGGAAGAGAGTAGTAACTCTTTTAAGGAATACAACTATAGAGAGCTTGGGATATTTCTAAAAGGCCCAGGGGTAATAAGATAGAGTCTTAATGCATATAAAGCTCTATTACATGACACCACAAAAGATAGAGAGATCCCAGGGGTAGTAAGATAGAGTCTTAATGCATATAATACTCTATTACATGACACCACAAAAGATAGAGAGATCCCAAGGGTAGTAAGATAGAGTCTTAATGCATATAAAGCTCTATTACATGACACCACAAAAGATAAAGAGAGTAGTTAAAAGAAAAAGTTATAAACTGGTAAAGAAAAAGAAAAAGAAGATAATCTCAAAAGTTAAAAGCAAAAATTAAAAGAAATTATAGCAACTATTGGAAACTAAAAATGGAGAAAAAGACATTTTTAAGCTGGTGAGAGTTAGGGAACAGAAATCGAGAGACTTAGATCAATTTTGTTGTCTAAAAGATGAAGCAGGGTGGGTGCTCGCGGCTAAAAGTCAACATTTCTTTATGTTATCTTATCACGTCTGAGAGATATCGTAACTTTACTTATTGCTAACAAATTATGAGGGAAGAAATTATTAAAAAATTTGAGGGAGATGAAGAGTGGAAGAGTAGTAGGGCCTGATGGGATACTTATAAAGGTGTGAAAGAGGGTAGACAAAAAGGGTCTTACTTGGCTAGTCAAGTTTAATTTTTAATTTGATCTTTAAGTCTGCCAAAATGTCGGATGAATAAAGACTTAGTATGTTAATTCCTTCATATAAGAATAAATGGGACATCAAAAGTTGTAACAATTATAGAGGCATCAAATAACTTAGTCACACAATAAAGTTATGGGAGAAGGTGATTGAGAAGGAAGTAAGAAAGGATGCTTCTATCTTGGAGAACCAGTTTGACTTCATATTAAGAAGCTCCGCGACAGCAGCTACACACCTCCTTGAAAGATTAATTAAATATTACAGAGAAAGACAACAAGACCTATACATGATTTTCATTATCTTAGATAAGCCTGTAATAGGGTACCTAGAGAAATTATATGGAAGTGTTTAAAAGTTAAGACAATTTATATGATCTATATACGAGTTATTAGGGATATGTGTGAAGATATTAAGACTACAGTAAGGACGACAAGAGGAGATAGAAATCATTTTTCTATCAATATTGAGCTACACCAAGGCTCTTTATTAAGTCCCTTCTTATTTGCATTAGTGATAGATGAGCTCACTAATAATATCCAAGAGGATGTGCCTTGATGTATGTTGTTTATTGATGACATTATTTTAGTAAATGAGACAAAAGAGGATATGAATGTCAAACTAGAACTTTGGAGGGATACACTAAAGTCGAAGGGCTTTAAATATTAGCAAAAACCAAAACTGGGTACTTAATCTATAACTTTTGAGGCCATAAGGTGACATTCGATGTAAAAATAAATATTAGATCATAATTTATACCACAGAAAGAGTGTTTTGAGTACCTGAGGTCCTTCATCCGAAACATTGACAAGATCGATGAAGACATAAATCATCGTATTAAATCAGAGAGACTTAAATAGAAGAGTGCATCAAGAGTTTTATATGACAATAAGGTATCATTGAAGCTAAAAGGTAAATTCCAATGTTTAGCAATTAGGTCGACCATGCCTTATAGGGCAAAGTGTTGACTTGTCAAATATATGCATAGGCAGAAGTTAATGGTGATGGAGATGAGAATGTTTCGTTAGATGTACAATTTTACCAAAAAAGATAAGATCATTAATGTAATGATCATGAGACAAATCAAAGGGCTAATATTAATAAAATTTAAGAAAGACAAGACTTAGGTGGTTCGGTCATGTTAAAAGGAGACACTTAAATTTTCTAGTGAGAAGATGTAAGAAGATTGTACTTAGAGATCCTGTAAGAGAAAAAAATAAAAGCTTAAGAAGAAATGAGGGGAGGTGATAAATAATGATATGACTATGTTAGAACTTACCAAGGACATTGACCCTCAATAGAAAATTTTAACGTACTAGGTTATGAATAAATCATTTTCATAGGTCTTTTAAATATTTTCCTTTTGTATTTAGCTAAACATTTAAATATGTAGTGCTTAACTCTTAGTGATTTAGTATAAACATTTTCTTGCTTAGCCTAAATATTTTCTTGTAATTATTTGTTTGATTTATTTATTTACTTGTCTTCTTTTCTTGTTTATGTATTTATTTACTTATTTTTTAATTTTATTCTTTACCTTGTTTTATTTTTATTTTTATTTATTATTTTCTTATTATTATTGTTTATATATTTTTATTTTTATTTTAAATTATTATTTTAATATTTATATGCATATATAAATATACTCACTTCATTTTAGGTATATCGAAAAAAATCCTTTTTATTAATTAGAGATAAACCTGCTTACTACAAAATCTCTCTAAAATTTTCCAAGTACATTTTAGCAGTTATCCCCCGGGGTTAGTTATTAAAAAAACAAAGAGTGAAGCTCGATCTTAATCAGGAATACAACGTTCCAAACAGGAATTTTCTCAAGTTCCGTAACCATCGGTGAAAAGAAAAAGGAAACTGTGGAGCAGAAATTTAGATAAAGTTGACAAAATGAATGGCGTGATATGTGGAACGGATGTCGGCTGCGGATATCGAAAGTCACGTGCTTGTAACAAGTCAGAAAGCGCGAGCCAGTGGTCGTTGGCGCCTGGCTAGCCACTAGTGGGATCAATATCCCACCAATCCCATTCATGCAAATACCAGAAAAGTCGTCAAGAGCCGCAAGATACAACTCATGTTGTCGTTTGATAATATGCACTTTTCATGAGTTTTGAATTTAATATTGAAGATACAGATTTCATTCTGAAAAAAAAAAGCATAACAGCACTAGTTTAATAAAAAATAATAATATACTGAGTTCGTTAATTTAATTATTCAGTCTTTTATATGTTGTTAAATTTTCTGTTCATATAATTTTATCACGTAAATGATGATTTATTTAATCAATATTTGTTAAAACTTCTAAGTTTCGGCATTTGAAAATATTTAAAGCACTTTAATTGTCAATTCATATTTGACAGGATTGCGTTTTCTTAGTTATAATGTGGTCAAACTTCAACGTGTGGACATATTAATTAGTATTATTTTAGTAAAATTTTGAGAAATTTATGAATTTTTTAGGCGAATACTAACTTCGATTGTCTGATAAGAATTTTGATATTAATTAAGATGTTAAATGCGTTGTGCAGTTTCTCATATAACCTTATTTTGTTATAATTATATTTTCTTTAATTTTAAAATTAACCGTAAACAGCTATTGATTTGACTTCGCATAAGAAATTTAAACACTAAGACTTTTCCGCTTGGAATGTAGAAGAAAGTTGATAGAATATATTTTTTTTTGCATCTTTTATTATATATCTTATGGTAAATATTTGTTAATTAGGCACTGATTATTAATGAGGTAAGAGTTATTAAGTAAATTAGATCTAATCAAACATTATAATATAATATCGAATATCTATTTTAAACATAAACAGATTATTTTTTGTATCTTATATTTAAACTGAACAGTAATTCTATATCTGCACATAAATGTTCTGTTTCTTTAGAACTTCATTCACAAAAGTCAAAACAATTCACACTTGAAGAATTTATTAATGAGCTGATAATTAAATGAAGAGTTGTTAGACTTTAAATTCAAGAATAAATAAAAGAAAATTGAAACCCTTAACTTTAGACCTTCAAAAAGAGCAGGATAGCCACTACATAATCAGGAATAAGACAACCAACATGGGTTGTGTATAAATGGTAATTAATTAATTAATAACCCTTTTTCCTTAGTTTAACAAATCCTAAAGAGAAATGTTCATTCCCATGTGCTTAATTATGGATAACTGAGAAAAATGGATGTACATTTTCTTAGTAAAAGTAAACATTAGTGGATAGTCAATTGTGTTTATGGTTGTTAGATTTAGTTTGGATGATAATGCTTTTGTGCCTCCTAAAGTCACCTGAATTCTTACATGATATGCACGTGTCTATTTTCACGTTGACTCCGTCGTGGCTCTCGTGATCCGTATCCAGTGAGGAAACGGTTGACCTTTTACTTCTCTAGATTTTTGAACTTAGAATAATCAAAGCTCAAATTAAAGCCAACAAATGTTATATATTCAAATTTTACTAAAATTAATTTAAAACTAGTGAATACCGCATTAAAATTGGTATTAAATTATTTTTTTTATTAATTTAAGAGTATACAGTTCATACTAATTCCAGGCTAGAAGAAACTGGACTTCCATAACATCCCAATTTTATTCTGCTTTGATCCTGTATTGTCGATTAATAATGACCTAGCTAATGTAAAAACAATATTCTTACACCTCACTTTTCTAGTCCTCTGATTTACATAGCGTATGCTTAAAAAAAAAAATGAAAAGCAGTGCATGTGATATACAACTACTCTCCTTTGGCCAGGTGAATGGATCAAAAGAAGAAAAAAGTAAGTCTCCGGTACTTATTTTATACCTTATTACTAGAAAAGTATGATTAAATCACATTTAAAAGTAATATTCTTCCCCGTAATTTATTGATAGCCAGATGAGTAAGCGCACCAACAATTGTTTAAATCTGGCATTGGCTAGGTCAAATATCTGGAACATTTTACTTTACCGAAAGTTAAAAGAAGCCAAGAAATCTGTTAGTTGTAGAAGAACAACTGCTAAGATTGAAATTTTCTTTTTTAAATTGTAGCTCAAGGACAGAAAAGTCTCTATCAATGTTTTGATTTTTCATTTTCTATGCCCTTAACTTATGTCGCAGGCATAAGACATAATCTTTGGGACCGTCTGATGGCTAAGGACTGTCTATAGTTGGAGTGCGAGCCTCCGATGCTCAAATTGTCTCCAGCATCAGCAATGGTGACGACGAAGACACAAGAAGAATGATCAGATGGTGACGAGTTTTAGGATCAGTGGGCACAGGCCCTCCTCAATTTGCTAATTAAAATGGACCTCTGTACACTAGTCCGGGCCTTATAACAACTCATCAGGATTCGTGAACCTGTGAGGAGTCCCTTGCATGGTCAGCCTTTAGCACTAATGACTAGACACGTACTCCAATAAACCACACACTTTCCCTTGTTACCATTAAATTAATTTTGAGTAGACTTATCCTAGTCAGTTTCAATCACTTCAGCTACGCGATGATTCAAAGAATTGGTTCTAGCTAAGCAGAGCTATTAGTTACGTTATCAATTTTATTTCCTCTCGATGCATTCTTTTATATGCAATTGGTCAGATCATATTTAAAAGAATAGAGGGTTATTAATATGAAAAATTTCTACTCTTTTTTTATTTACAGTGATTCAAACTCAAAATTTCTTATAAAAAATTTTTTTAAGTGAAAAGCCTAATTATCTTGTTGCGTTCTTTTTTATGCCTTGACGTGTTGCTACACTTAACAACTATCCTAACGATATTTTTTTGAGATTAAATTTAGTAGTGTTTTACTGAGCAGACCTTGAAATAACGAATGGTTGACGCTAGGTAGTTAGATTAATGTTAGTAAAAGCAGGTGTTTGTTTACGATTACTCTTATCCTTTCTACTTTCAAATGGAGTTTTATTTGGTCATGATTCTTTTTTTTCTTGTCATTACTTAACTCATCTTCTGTACTTATATATCGGGTTTAAATACCGGCCATATATTGGTCAATATCAAAAATTTTAAAAAATATAAGGATTAAATTGTAAAATTTTCATTTTTTTTAAATTTAACCCTTCCCGCCTCTTTCTTTCTCCCATCCCCTCTTTTTTTCAAAGCTTTTTTAATTTGTTATTTAGTTAAATTTTTATTGTGATTTTTTAATTTTAATTTTAAAATAAAATAAAAATTATTACTAATAATAATTATACTTTAAAAAATTAAAAATAAAGTATTTTATTTAAATTTATTTTAATCTTTTATATAATATTTATTAATAAGTATTAATAAAAATATTTTATTTTTAAAAATAAATAATTTAAAAATTATTATTTATAAACTAATATTTATTTTGTATATTTTTAATTATTAAATAAAATTTCATTTGATATATATATATTTTTTAAAATTTTTTTTAAATCTAATTATATTTATTAATAATTATTAAATTAATTTTATAAATTAAATTAAGATATTTATAATTTTAGTAATGATTAATTTTAATTAATTAAATATATAATATATTTAATTGATAGTAAATTAAATAATCTATGTTTTATTTCATGTTTCAATTCTATTTGGTTGTTTCCTTATCACGAACTTTTGTTGTAAATTATAATAATTTGAGAGTTAAGGATATTTATGATTCTTTTTATTGGATGTTTTGATGTAATTATTATTTATTATATAATGAAATTGTAATATTTTAAATATTTTATATTGTTCTTAATTTTATATTTGTATAATAATGATTGTCTTTTTCATATAAATTGTGGTTATTATTTATATGTGAAATATCTGAAAATTATTATTATTTCATATTAATTGTGATTATTATTTATTATTTTGATTTTTGGAGACAAGGTTAAAAATTCAAGATTATTTTGCAATTTTAAAAAAAATTCAAGGATTATTTCATAAATTTAAAAAATTACCCGAAACGGTATCCGATATTGATTGGTATCGGTACAGTCCCATACCAGAATCCAATTTGTTACCAAGTCCTATACGATATTCATAACATTGATCAGAATGAAAATTAGTATACACATAAAATAAATTTAATAAATAAAATATTTCATAAAAAATATATTATTAGTTATATAAATTCAAATTATAAATAAGAAAAAGACGATACGTTGGACATACTTTCTATTAGTTAAGGGAATAATGAAAAATAATAATTATCAGAAAGTTATTAATGAAAAGTAGAATTTCTACCACAGAAGTACTTTCTTGCCGCAACCCTCTTTCTATTTATTGATTTCTGCGGTGGTTGTTCGCCAGGATATCTAAACATGTGACTGCGTTTGGAAACTGTGGTGGATAAGTATTTATCTCCACTGCAGTGCAGATCCAAACGCAGCCTTATTGACTTCACTCGCACTTAATTTTATATTTTAATTAAAATGGTATTTATATTATTGATAATAATAATATTAATAATTGATGACTACCAAATTTCTTTCATTTTATGTTCATGAATTAAAAGGCACCTTAGACACAAGTTCAAAGCATGAAACAACCTGGAGCCAATTATCGATGCTCTTTCGAATCTTTGTGATCTCACTTTCTTTCCCATGAATTAAGGTGGTCTGTCTGCAGAACCTTATTAGGGATCAAATTCTAATTATAATCTTATTTTATTAAGTCCAAATGAATATGTAAATTAGATTTAAAAGAATAAAGGTTAGAATAAACAAGGTGCTCCGACCCATCTACTACGGCCTCTGGCCTTGGAAACTCTCCTCTGTCGTGTCATTCTTTTTAATCTTTCAGACTAGCTATATATGAGGTCTTTTTATTTTAGTTTATTATGGTAGACCTATAGCTTTATATTTAAAAAATATGTCTTTGAATCGAAGAGATTCTCTATACACTAGAAAGTCCTCATTTTCCATTTTAGTAGATTATAACTTTACATTTAAAGCACAAAACCTATCTCCATTTGTTTAAACTTCTTTTCTAAAGTGTTGTCTCCTTACTTAATTCTATTTTATTCTAGCCACAAACCGACGCTATATAAAAACCTTCATGTCCCTGAATATGCAAAACGTGAATAAATTATTGGCAGACATGCTTATATTGACGGACAGGATGAGTATAATTACCATCGAAGTAACAAACACAATCAAAGGTAGAGTTATAAGGACCATAGGTAACCTAATATGAATTTTTTTTTACTGAACCTTCACGTAGGTTTCTTAGAGCTAAAACTCCTAAATGCTTTCTAGCTTTAGTTGATTTAGCCCCTCTTCAATTGCCATGATTTCCAACTTCCATAGAAGAGGTCGTACCAAATTCTCATTATCACCAGTTTCACATACAAATTGAAAGGGATACGAAATTGCTCACGTGGTGGTGGTGTGTATCACATGGCATATACTTATGGACCCCAAACTATATGTCGTAGCTAATTAAGTTTAAGAATTAGAGGGTTGAAAGCATAGTAAAACCAGAACGTCATCACGACCTGAATGCGGGAAGTATGCACTCTTTCACAAAGGCAACTATTAACTTGTCAGAAAAGAATCATCAATGCAAGGAGATTTCTGCCACTCCTCAGAACATGATCTCAGGATATTCCTGGTTCTATTTTTCAAATAAGGTGCAGAGTCAGACTGTAGCAACAAGCAAAGCTTTGACACAGCTTTAACATCCAACATGTCTTGAAGCACCGAGATTGTTCCAGAATATTGACATATCATTGAAAGGATTAGAACTGCTCGGTCGTCAGCCGCTGTAGAGACAGTGAGGATCCTCTTTGCAACCACAGCAATGCTTCCTCGGTGACTCAGAAACTGTGCCCTTCCATCAGCGCAAGAACATAGATGGCTTAGGATTCCTAGGATGAGCTCTGTGGTTCTTTTTTCTGGTGATCCCAATTCAAGCTCAATAAGATCAAAAACTGCACCTGATTCAATCATCATCATTCTGTTTCTTCCCCCTGGACAAGCGTCTAACAAAACTTGCAGGGCGGAGTTGATTCCTTGCTGAGTGAGTTTCTCTCTCAAAGCGCCAATTATCCTCTCAAAGAACTTAGGTTTCAACCTTTCCATAACACTAGAGCTAGCATCTTCAAACAGTACTTTCAACACATAAAATGCATGAGATTTAACAGAGCTTTGATTATCCATTTTGCACCCTAAGACCCAAATCAACGACTCAATAACCTGTTCATTGTCGGCAAGAATCACCTTCGATTCATCTCGAGGAATTCGTACAAACCTAAGTATACTAAGTGCCTCTAAGAGACCAGAACTTTGTCCATGTTTACCACAGTTCACGATAAACAACAACATGGCCTTAGGCACGCCAGCTTCAATCATGTGCTTCCTATTCCTCTCATTCTCGGCTGCAAACAGTTCCAATTGTCTTAGAATTTTAAGCTGTGAATCGGGTCGATAAATATCTTTCAAGAGTTTCTGAACATGGAACTTGTCGAGACAAGGTTTCGGTGTCGGGATTCGGTCGATACCACGGGACGCGTTCTCAGTGCACCAAGCCTGGATCAACCTGCGCAAAGTGTGATTAGGGGTTAAATCGGAATCTGTTGGCAAGGGCTGTTTCGTGACCGGACAAGTCGTGTTCTTGCCGATGAATAGCCAATGTTCGATGCTTTCACGATCGTAGGTGATGCCTGTGATAGCTGTTACAGGGTCTTTCATGATCTGAAGAGATATTGGACAGACAAAATACTGAGGAACCTCGACGTCATCCATATGATATTGCTAGGATTGAGAACAACCAAAGTTAGGATAAGATGATTCTGTGTGTAAGAAAACGTTAAAATGAATAAGGACGACTGGATGAGGATGGTAAGCAATGCATATGAGGGAGAGGTTTCGTATTCTAAATTTCAGTAAATGAATGCGGCTGCTTGTGTACATTATTTATCGAGAGGAAGAGAGAACAGGTATTGGTCTTCTCATGTTTGGTCGTATAGTCTCACGGTGGACCTGTTACAAATAATTCTAAGCCAGAGTTTCGGTGGTCAAACAACATTAATTTTTGCCATATCCATCGACTGATGGACAGATATATATATATATATACACGTATGCCAAGACACACTAATCGTTACTTGCGCAGTTACCATAGAAATATATATGGCCTTTGGATTTTGAACAAACTTACGGATTGAAACTAAATACAAATTGCTAATTTCTATGAGCTTTAATTACTAATTAGGTCTTGTACAGGCAATTTATTGATTTCATATGCAACTTTTCTGACTATATGTATTGTTCATTAATTTGGATGGGCCTCATCTTGGATTAAAGAAATTCTATCCATCTTGTTGATTTCAATTTTATTTTTTTATTTTATATTTAATGAATTTTACTTAATTAAATTTCTACTTAAATTTCTATTTTATTTTTTCTGATAATTTATGACGACGACGACGATAACAACAACTCTTAATAGAGATTTCACTGAGACGTGAGGTCTGGGGAGGTTCAGTTGTATGCAATCTTGTCCTTAACTAGTAGAGAGATTGTTGCCAAATGATCCAAATGAATGAATAAAAATAAAAATAGAAAAAGAAAATACTTTATGAATATTGTAAAAAGTAATTTCATTTTTTATAAGAATTTGATTTCATTATTGAAATATAAATATTCAAAAATATATTATTCTTTTAAAAATTAAATTTAAAATATCTGTATACTTAGTAAATAAAATTTTGTCTAAAAATATTAATTTCTTTTTAAACATTACATTTTATCTATTTTAATTAATAAATATTATTTTGAAAATATCTTCTTTTATGTAATTATTCAATTTTAACAAAAATATATTAACAATTTAATACACTTATACTAAATATTAATTAGCAAATTAATTAGATATTGTAACTCGTATGTAATGATTTTGTTATCATTAGCAATAAAAGTTTGATTATATTGTTATTAACAATCAATTTCTTTTTTTAAAAAAAGAATAACTTCTGTTCTCTCAACTCTATCTTCCGTCCAGGTACAGGGTTGAGAAACCTATGGTTCTACCGATTGAAAAAAGGAAAATTTGTCACCAATCACTAAAACCTTACTTATAGGACATGTTTTAGGAAAGTAGGCATTTCCAATCAACTATAGCTGAAATATAATTACCGGATAAGTTGAAGATGTTTGAATACATGGTTGGAGGAGTTTATAATTTGCACCTTTTTTTACATATAGGAAAGAAAGAATATAAACATATTATAAATTTCTCACTCTAGCATCTACGTGAACTTTATCATTAATAGATAAGGATGTACTCCTAAGTTTATGATTAGTATTTAATTTTTATTTTTAGTGACCAATTTTAGAGAAGAATGGTAAAATCCCCTTATCTGTAGTTCGATGCTGAACACACCATTTTACCAGTACAAAAATAAATTAGTCAAAATTCATGAGAGTTAATACAAAACCACGCCACCATATGCCATATAATTTAACCAAAATAAAATCATAATAAGCTAGGGGGGTTTTCGATTTTCTCTTAATATGAAAATTTCTTTTTTAAAATACGAATAAACAAGTCAAATTTCTGTGGTTCAAAAGAGTCGGTTTCGCAAAAGACATGTTTGTAATTAAGAGGGTTACGGTTTGCCAAAATCGCCGATGACATGAATCGGGACCTTATCAATCGCTTGTAGTGTAAGAACATGAATCAGGTCAAACATTCTTCATGTTGTCACGCTTTGAAATGTCCATTTAAATGACTTACATAGAATTACATGTTTTCAAGGTACTTTCTGATTTGTGACTTGTGGCTTTCAGGCTTTTGATACATCCGTGGAAATTTATTCCATAATTCGTTTGTTTCTCAGTCAGGTGTTTCACAATTCGAGCATGGCACAATATACGACTTTCGCATCATTATGTTCCATACAAGTTTTGCACGCAATTGAAGAGAGATGTAAGATCCAGACAAATATGACTTGTTTGTGTTAATTACAATCTCCAGTTTCCCAAACGGAAAGGGCACTTCCTCACATAGATGAATCCATCAGTTTTCTATGTATTAATATATCCCATTCACACATTTATGTATTTTTGTTTTAGGTTTAAATCATGTAAATTAAAATGAAATGGCAATGGGTTGGGAGGGACGCAGGAGGCCGCGACACGGCAATTAGTGCAAGTATAGTGGATGGTTGTTTTGGAGTACTAGTCAATGGATAAGTTTTACGCTAAAGAAGCTGACAATTATTAGTAATTGGATTCATGCTAGGCCCTCATTTGTCAAAGAAGGAGCTTTTTGTTGATCTACGAAGTACGAAAGGTTCTTTGGCTCTCCATGATCGACCATTTCTTACAATTTGATAATTCCTAGTTCCTCGTCTTTATGACGTTAGTCTCTCTCTCTCTCTCCATGGACCAAATGTTGATTGATCATAGAAGAAGAACTACACATACTGTGGTATTGTGTACTATAAGAGATATGTATGGTTATATATATATATATATATATATATATGTTTATATGTACGTAAATGTGCCGAAGATATTCATTTTTATTCACCTGGTTTAAATATAATATTCATCAATCTTAATATGTTAGGCAATTATTTGCTATCCAAATTTGATTTTTACAGTTATGAAATAAAGTTTTAAATTGTAAATTGTGAGTTATTATAAATAGAAAATAGAGTCACAATTATGATAAATTGTGGTAACTGAACCAAAAGAAATTGTATATTGTAGATGCAATTTTAGTTGTACCCCTCAATTTAAAATCCTGTTATGTGTTATGAACAATCTATAAAGTTTAAATTAATATTCATATTGAGGGCCAAATAGACCCAAAAACACGTTTTTCTTTTGAAATATAGAATTCTTTTGAAGAGCTAATTGTTAGAAGAGGGATAGCTTAACTACTTGCAGGTTTTAAGCCTAAGCTTCATTTTTCTTGATGAGGCAATCAATGGCATTACATATTAGCCATCAGTACCTAATTGAAATTGTTGCACTAAACGCACAAATTGAATCCAAGGTAGTTGCTTGTTAAGATATATAGTATATATCTTTTTATTTAATTCTGACATGTTATTTATTAATTGGACACGTAAGATATTAATTGGGCTTGGATTTACAAAGATATAGTTGTTACATTTATAGTTGTGAAAGAATCCTTCACTAAATTGAAGTTTATCATCTGAGAAATTGTGGCATATCACGTTTGTAATTGTTAAGGGTATTGCTGGATTTTGTGCAGAGTGAAAAAGGGTTTGTGTGTGGAATTTGGTTCTTTATCGTGTGTATCTTGAGTGTGTCAATTGATGAAGATTGTTGGGCTCTTTGATTTATACGTTAATTGTGTTTTTCTGTTGAAATAGTTGAAGTGATCTTGTGGTTTTCTAGTTTTTGGTGAGACATGGTTGAGTCTTTGAGTGAGCATTGTAATTGACTTGTGCAGTGTGTGGATTGATGGGTTATTACTAAAGGCATGGATGTGCTATACGATGGTGTTAACATCTGGATGTGGGCTGTTTTGTCGTGTTCGTTGGTGGTGTCCTTTTTGTTTAATTGATGAAAATTAAAGGGTGCAGCACGTGTTTTCAAAATGGGAGATTCATTGCTCTATTTTGATCATATGGGAATTGCTAATGTTGGACTATTATCCTTGTAGAGTGGCTCATGGTTGGATTGACTTTATGTGAACAACTTTTAGATCTCTTGTTGAGGAGCAAAACCCATAAGAAAGTTGTTTTATTTCAATCTTAAGTGTGTTTAGATTTTTCTATAAATTTTTTAGATACTTGAGTCTTTTATTTATTGTCTTTTAGTTAATAGATTGTTGAGATAAATCCTTTGTTGAGGTTAACACGAGTCGATCGTGTTATTCGGTATGAAAATCTTTCATGGGAAGTGAGATTGAGAGATAGTTTCAAGGATTGAGTGAGTCGGCTTTGAAATCCCTTGTGTAAATCTATTGAACTTTTGTGAAAGTGATTAAGCTGGGTGAGGGCCCTGCAGATGTAGGCAATATGTGTCGAATTGCGTTAACAAATCTCAGTTTTGTTTATCTTGGTGCTTTTAATTTTTCTGATTTTTGTGTTTCTTAGAAACGAATTGGAAAGTTTACGAAATAATCACCCTTTCGATTTTTTTCAATTGGTATCAGAGCAAGGTCACCAAATTAAGACTTGGTACAGCAATTTGGTGCGTATCCGAGTTTCACAAACATGGATACGAGAGAGGGTGCATCGATCACCAGGCCACCACTGTTGGACAACTCTAACTATCCTGCATGGAGATCACGAATGAGAGTCTGCATCTAGGCTCAAGGTACCAAAGCTTGGCATTCGGTAATACATGGGTGGATGCATCCGATGATTATTGACGATAAGGGTAAGGCAGTTTTAAAAGATCCATTTGAATGAACAAGAGCTGAAGAGGAGAGGGCACTCGGAAACTCACAAGTAATGCACATAATTTTCAATGTTGTTGATGAAGGACGCTTCTCAATGATATCAGTCTGTGAGTCAACTAAAAAAGCATGGGATACTTTGTAGACTATTCATGAAGGGTCCAAATATGTGATAGCGTCAAAAGTTCAAATGTTAGTTGTAAGGTTTGAAGAACTAAAGATGAATGAAAATAAGACTATTGGGAATTTTCATGAAAGATTGCGTGATATAGAGAATCAGGCACATCAACTCGGGAAAAAATATTCTAATATGAAACTAGTGAAGAAGAAGATGAGATTACTACCTCTGAGATTTATTCCAAAAATTGCAGCAATAAAAGAGGTCCACGACATCAATGATCTGTCATTGAAAAAGGTAATTGGAATTCTTAAAATTTTGAAATGAATCTACTAAGGGGTAAACAAAAAATAAGCAAAAGATTGGCATTACAAGCTGAAACTGGCAAAGGTGTGAATGATGTAGAAGATGAATTTGACGAGAATGAAGATCTAGTTTTATTGACACGAAATTTCAGTAAGTGGCTGAATAAAGTGAAAAAGGATAGACCCAAGTTTAGGCAAAACGGTGGGAGCTCATTGAACAACAACTTCAAACAACAAGCTAGAACTCAGAATGGTGAAATAAAGATGAGGAGAATTCAATGCCATGAGTGTCAGGGCTTCGGACATGTGCAAGCAGAATGTGCTAATACCTTGAAAAAGAGAAAAGGAAAATCTTTTACTAGCACTTGGAGTGAGAATGAATCGGAAAGTGAATATGGTAGTGAATAAGAAATCATAATTGGTGCTACGTTAGTTGCTTTATATAGCAAAAATCCAATTGCATGCTTAATAGTAACTAAGAAAGAAGTAACTGAAGACGAAAAAGGGGGCAAATCAGAAAATTTTGAGAAAAACGGAGACAGATCTGGTCAAGGTTCAATATCAGATTATGACTGTGATGAAAGTGGTTTAGATAATAAAAGAAGGAATATTTACGAGGCTTATGAAGTTATGTATGAAAAATGGGTGAAAACATGTAGAAAGAATGAAAGGTTGAAAGAAGAAAACTTCTTTACGAAGAACACTATCCAAGATTTAGAGAAGAAATTGATGGTAGCTTTAGACGAGCTTGGTGAAGCCAAACTGAAGTTAGCAAGTACCGAAATTTAAGAATGCTAAATGGAGGCACAAAAAAGTTAGAAAAGTTGATCGAAATCGGTAAGGTTAAAGGGGATCTTCAAGGCATTGGTTACAAAGGTGAGTGCTCCAAGGTGAATGATGAGAAAATTGATATACCCAGATCTGTCCAAAAAGAAACATCAAGGAAGAATCAAAGATTTGTTCCCACATGTAATTTTTGCGGAGTTATCAGGTACATAAGTCCAAAATGCTATAAGTTATTGCAAATGTTGTTTCAAAGAATCCAAAACCGAAGGACCTTATATCCCTCACATAAAATTCAGAATCAACCTTTAGTATCGAAATCCACTTGGGTTTAAAAGGTTCAATTGCAAGCTCTCGTAGTTCTTAAATCGATGCAGGCAACTTCATAGAATGGTTGGTATTTTGATAGTGGATGTTTACGTCATATGACAAGGGAAAAGAATTACCTAACTGATTATCTGAGTTGTATGGATGGGCATGTGACTTTCGGAGATGAAAAGAAGGCTTCGGTGATTGGTAGAGGAACATTATGTGTGAATGGATTGCCTCCCCTCAAGAATGTGCTCTATGTCGATGGATTAAAAGCTAATTTGGTAAGTATAAGCCATCTCTGTGATGATGGTTTGTTAGTTAAATTTACAAGTGATGAATGCAGGGTGTTAATCGAACAAGGAGAATGCATTGTGAGCAGAAAGTGATCAATCGACAACTGCTACATATTGCAGGTCACAACCACCTGTAATTCAACCTCACATAATAGTAATATAGATTTGTGACATTAAAAGCTTGGGCACCTAAACTATGAACTTATTAGCAAGTTGAAGAAATTGGAAGTTGTGAAGGGCTACCCATAATGAACAAAGAAGATACGTCAATCTGCAATGCACGTTAAATGGGTAAGTAGATGAAAGTGTCACACAAAAAGGTTAGACATGTTACCTCATCAAGCATACTTGAATTAATTCACATGGATTTTATTGGTTTAACACAATAAGATAGTATTGGTGGAATGAGATATTTTCTAACTTGTGTTGATGATTATTCAAGATATACTTGGCTATCATTTTTGAAAGAAAAATAAAATGCTTTCAAGGCTTTTAGAAGCTTATGCGTGCAGGTTATGAATATGAAAAATATGGCTGTGTTGAGTATTCGATCGGATCACTGAACGGAATTTGAGAATACAAGCTTTAATGACTTTTGTGAGGAGTATGGCATCATACATGAATTTTCAGCACCTAAAACTCCACAACAAAATGGAGTTGCTAAAAAGAAAATAGAACACTTTAAGAAATGGTTAGATCGTTGTTGAATGGAAGAAAAATGTCTATGCATTTTTGGGCTGAAGCAATCAATACAACATTCTACATATGTAGCACAGTTTACCTTCAAAACATTTTGAATAAGACGTCATATGAACTTTGGAAGGGAAAAAAACCAGATGTAAGTTACTTTCATGTATTTGGCAGTAAGTGCTACATTATTAGAGATTAGGAACAACTCAGAAAATGTGAAAGCAAAAGTGTTGAAGGAATCTTCATTGGTTATTCAATTCACGGTAAAGCTTACCAAGTGTATAATCAAAGAATCAAGAAAGTGCTAGAGTCTATAAATGTTGTGATAGATGATGTATCTCTGTTGAATGATTAAGTGGTAGAAGAAAATCCACAGAATCGATCCTTAGAATCAGCTCAAACAAGCAATGAGACAAGATTGAAAAATTGCCCAGATCTGCAGTTAATTACTGCTAAGGAAGTAATCGTGCGAATTGAAGAACTGTCAGTTACTTCGGATGATGAATCAACTAAAACACTCGATGCAGAAATTGTTCCTGTAAATGTTCAAAACTCGAGAGAACTTGACTTGAGCCGAGATCCTCCCTCCCGAATCAGAAGAAGTCATCCTATAGAGAATGTTATTGGAGATGTTAGTGAAAGAAGAAAAACAAGAGAAGGAAGAAGGGTTGATTATTGAGAAATTATGGGTTATTTATGCTACACCTCTTCTTTCGAGCCAAAGAACGTTACAGAAGCTCTATAAAATGAGTTCTAAACAGCATCCATGCAAGATGAATTGATTCAATTTGCACAGAATGATGTATGAAAATTGGTGCCATGACCATCAGATGCTAATGTGATTGGAACAAAATGGGTGTTTCGAAATAAAACAGATGAAAAGGGTAATGTAATCAGAAATAAAGCAAGGTTAGTAGCTTAGGGATATTCTCAAGTTGAAGGAATAGATTTTGACGAAACCTTTGCACCGATGCCACGACTTGAGTCTATCAGACTATTATTTGGTATAACATGCGTGAAAGGATTTAAGCTTTATCAGATGGATATAAAGAGAGTTTTTTTGAAGGGGTTCATTCAGGAAGAAGTGTATGTCAAGCAACCAAAAGAATTTATCGATTCAGCCCATGCAGACCACGTCTTTAAGCTAAAGAAAGCTCTTTATGATCTCAAACAAGCACCGAGGACTTGGTACGAAAGACTCATACAATATCTCATCAAGCAAGGATATGAACGAGATAGTGTTGACAAAACTTTGTTTATTAAAAAGGTAAGATCTAACTTGGTAATTGCTCAAATCTACATTGATGACATTGTGTTTGGTTATACTCATCCAAAGATGGTAGATAAATTTGTTGAATTAATGACATCTGAATTTGAGTTGAGCATGATAGGTGAACTAAATTTCTTTTTGGGTTTGCAAATTAAACAAGTGAAGGATGGAATTTTTTTTCGCAAACCAAATATGCCAAGAGTTTAATAAAGAAGTTTAGTCTTAAGAATGCCAGACATGTGAGAACACCTATGAGTGTCTCAATGAAGTTAAATAGAGATGAGAATGGTAAAAGCGTTGATGTCAGTTTATATCAGAGCATGATCGGAAGTCTATTATAATTGACTGCAAGTAGGCCAAAAATTTATTATAGCGTCTATGTATGTGCTCGTTATCAAGCCAATCCTAAAGAAGCACACCTGACAGTTGTCAAGAGGATTATCAGGTATGTAAGCGAAACATCTGATTTTGGAATATAGTATACATCTGACTTGACATCTTATCTAACTGGATATAGTGATGCGGATTGGGCTGGAAACTTAGACGATCGGAAAAGCACTTCAGGAGGTTGTTTCTTCCTAGGAAACAATTTGATCTCTTGGTATAGCAAGAAGCAGAATTCAATTTCACTATCTACCGCAGAGGCTAAATATATCGCTGCAGGTAGTTGTTGTTCACAACTTCTTTAGATGAAATAGATGTTAGAAGATTACAGGATTGATCAGAATGTGCTGACAATCTTATGCGATAACAAGAGTGTCATAGACATCTCGAAAAATCCAATTTAGCATTCAAGGATGAAACACATCTATCTGAGGTACCACTTTATTCGAGAGCTTATGGAAAGCAAAATAGTCATTTTGTCACATGTATCTATGGAAAAGCAATTGTCGGATATCTTTACGAAACCTCTTGATGTATTAAAGTTTGAACTTCTTTAAGGGGCTTTGGGAATGTGTGGTTTACATTATTGATGTATATTTCTTTATTTAAAAAAATGAAACGAAACGTTTTATATGTAAGGGGATTAAAAATCCATAACTTTTATTTTTTTCTCTACCGTTGCACAACCCCTCAACTACTTCCACACTCCTCTTCTCTCTTATAATTTCATCTTCACGTTATTCAACATATGGGCTTCTTTTTCCTCTTAGCTAAATCGTTGGATCTTCAATCTCATTCTTAAGATTGATTTGTGCTTTTGGCGTCTCAAAATTCATCATCACCAATAATGTTCTGGTAACTCTTCTCTCTACACTGTCATCTTCACCTTGAAATTGATTGCGTGTTTGTTGTTTCTAATTGGAATAGGCAAGAACAAAGAGAAAAAGTCCTCTTCAGTATTAGAAAAGAAAGCAGTAGCTCCATCAGGTCATTTAAGTCGATTAATGCTCAGCCCGACTCCCGGAAGGAGACTCACTAGGGTTGGGTTATCTTTGGTTGCTCCCATTGATATTCCCGACACCACTTCTGTTCAGGAAAGACTACCAGATCCAGATGATGACATTGCTCGGGTCATATTATCCATGGTTGAAGACTCTACCTCAGATTCCGATGAGACTCCCGTAGTAGCTGCTTGACCGACTGTGCCTCCTATGGCTCCTCATAAATGTACAAAGGAGCGGGCTCAAAAAATAGTTTGACCACCTCGACAGATTTCTTTTATCTACTTGACAGTAGACGATGCGATTTCTTTCAAGTTGTACTCTTCCGCGACTGAATAGAAATTGGCGACTCTCAACACTATCAGGTTCATTCTTGACCATCCAATCAATTTATGGGAGTTTCAATAACATAGACTGGACACTTTATTCAGAGAGACATTTACTGCAAGCCTCACTGCTTCTGCAACACTATGACTCAGATATGATAAAAGAGTTTTATTGCAATTTAACTAGTGATATTCTGAATGAGACTACTTTGAGTTATAGATCAGTATATATGCAGGGTCGGGTAGTCCGTTTTGATGTTGATCATTTGAATTTATTTCTGGGATTTGATAATTTAATTGGTGATCAACTTTATGATGATGATTGGAATGTGTCAAATGATTTAATTGCTACGATATTAACTGATGAAAAATTGGCTGCATGGCCGTCTAGCTCTGTGCTTTGTGCTTCGATGCTTACCTAAAAGTATTTTGTGCTCTTTAAGTTAGTAGTGACTAATTGGATGTCGAACAGACACGTTGTCTCTATCTACTTGGCGTAGGCCAAATTGATTTATGTGATCGATACTGGGGTGCAATTCAATCTTGGACGTCTCATTATTGAAGCTATGTTGGCCATTAAGAGTAAGTCGCATTCTTTACTTTACTTTCCATGTCTAATCTCTCAATTTTATATACAAATGGAGTTCCTAGGATGAAGTCGAGTATACTTGAATTGGTGTCCTTGATGAACATCGCTCCAAGGATTTTTAGGCAACCACAAGTAGTGGATTTGTCGTACACCACATCTGGCCCTTCGGATGGCTCGGGGACAACTTCTGTCAATCCTTATTGAACTCTCTTTACTGAAATTGAGAAGATTGAAGGGATTATTCAAGTGGCAAGTGATGCTCTTCGTCACTTAAAGCAGCGAGTTCTATGATTTCTTGGAGCTTCTTGAGTTCATCTTTTTGGCATATGTTCTCCCAAAGGAGGGAGAAGATAAGACTTGAACCTTACTTTGTTATGTTGAAATAATTAAGACTTGAACCTTACTTTGTTATGTTGAAATAATTGTGAACTTTGGTTATTATTGTCTATTGGATCTTGGGTTGAGGGGGAGCATTGTGAATTCAATATTCATATGTCCAATTGTGTTATTTAGGGGGAGCTTAATAGTTGTGACAAAAATGCCAAAACGGGAGAGTTTGTTAAGATATATAGTATATATCTTTTTATTTAGTTTTGACATTTTATTTATTAATTAGACATATAAGATATTAATTGGACTTCGATTCAAAAAGCATAGTTGTTATATTTATAGTTGTGAAAGAATCCTATACTAAATTGAAGTCTATCATTTAAGAAATTATGGCATATCACGTTTGTAATTGTCAATGGTACTGTTGGATTTTGCGCAGAGTGAAAAAGGGTTTGTGTGTGGAATTTGGGTCTTTATCGTGTGTATCTTGAGTGTGTCAATTGACGACGATTGTTAGGCTCTTTGATGTGCGCATTAATTGTGTTTTTCTGTTGAAATAGCTGAAGTGATCTTGTGGTTTTATGGTTTTTGGTGAGACAGGTTAAGTCTTTGAGTAAGCATTGTAAGTGGCTTGTGCAGTGTGTGGATTGATGGGTTATTACTGAAGGTGTGGATGTGCTATACAATGGTGTTAACATCTGGATGTGGGCTATTTGTTATGTGTTCGTTGGTGATGTCCTTCTTGCTTGATTGATGAAAATTAAAGGGTGCAGCACATGTTTTTAGAGTGGGAGATTCACTGCTCTATTTTGATCGTATGGGAATTGCTAATGCTAGACTATTATCTGGTAAAGTAGCTCATGGTTGGACTGACTTTATGTGAACAACTTTCAGATCTCTTGTTAAGGACCAAACCTATAAGAAAGTTGTTATATTTCAATCTTAAGTGTGTTCAGATTTCTCTATAAAATTTTCAGATACTTTAGTCTTTTATTTATTATCTTTCAGTTAATATATTGTTGAGATAAATCCTTTGTTGAGGTTAACACGAGTCGATCATGTTATTGAGTGTGAAAATCTTTCACAGGAAGTAAGATTGAGAGATAGTTTTAAGGATTGAGTGAGTCGACTTTGAAAGCCCTTGTGTAAATCTATTGAATTTTCGTGAAAATGATTAAGCTGGGTAAAGGCTCTGTAAACGTAGGCAATGTGTGCCGAACTGCGTTAACAAATCTCAATTTTTTTTAATCTTTGGTGCTTTTAATTTTTCTGAATTTTGTGTTTGTCATAAATGAATCGAAAAGTTTGCGAAACAATCACCCCTTCGATTTTTTTCAATCTAAACTAATGAAACTATAGTCCCATTGTTTTCGACCGGCCCTCTACCTTAGTTTTTATGATCGCAATGATAATTCTCAATTAATTTTTGGTGCATCAATTAATAACGATACATATCCTAAAATTTTCAATAGCATTAGCATTATTTAACGGTTTGCTCACCTGTAGACACATTTTTTTAATCTTTTTTTAATTAAACGTACACTTGTAGACATATATGCATGGTCTTCGCGGAGTATTATACTTAAACTTCAACCTCATATCACAAATTAGGTTTAGTGTTACTAATCGATGCTAGCTGTAATTTTTCTGTTGCGAGATATCAAATCAATTATGACCCTGTAACTAACCATGGCTGTTGGCTTTTCTTGACTGGTGAATGTTTCTTCCACAGAAAACTATAATTTCGATTCTCGAATCACGCAAGAATGGACGTAGAACTCAATCGATCCCTATAAACAAATATATAAAAGACAACTTGAATATCCCATCATGAACAATAATTAACTAATGAAAATTAAAAATGTGATTTGATCATTCATAAGTAGAGTCCATAATCTGATTTTGCGCTTCCCTATTCAACTTTACCTCCCGCTGACTCAGTGGCTCCATTGATTATCTCCGTAAATTAATCAACATTTTAGTTGGTCTAAGTTTGATCATTCAAACTATATATATATATATATGTATGCTTCAATGGGCTAGGTGACCAGATATTCTTGATTTAGAGCAGTAAAAATAGTTACTTGAAATCTTATTTCTTTACAAAAGATAGTATATTTATCGTGCAGACAACCTCTTAAAGTTTACCTGAAAAAAATGTTATTGTTATAATTATTGTTTAAAGAGTGGTCAAATCGATATAAGTAACCAAAACACGGATTCACTGGTCAAGTCAAAATTTATACACACATGATGCTTGCCTGATGCACGTTAGCTGATCCATTGACGTGCAGCTGCCTGTCCTTGTTAGTAGTAGTTAGCCTATGCCTCCCTCCCCAAACCCTTCACACAAAATGGCTTATATTATTTCGAAATTGTTACTATTTTAACCACATAAAAAATGAATTCTAATTAATTTTTATGACAAAAAAATTGTTACTTTTTATAGATTTAATCATGTAAAGTTTTTATCTTCCCTTTTGTTATTTTATTTTTATGTTATTAGAACGGTTCTTTGTTGTTGTAACTAGCATGACCTAAAACTTTGTATTCATCTTGTGTTATTATATTTTAACATGATATTAGAGTCAAGTTGTTCTTTGTAGTTGGAACAAGCACGGCCTAAAACTTGTATTCGTCTTGTGTTTTTCCAACTGTAATTTCTTTGAAATAATTTTGTTACAATAATATCATTACAAAACCATCATATGTAAATTAAAACTTTTACGTAAGTGCAATTGCGTACTATCAACTATTCCCTTTTTCCGAATAATATATTATTATTATATTTCAATCCATACTCATTTTAAAAGGGAACGTTAAATAATGTTAAGTAGACATATCTGCAAATATTTTAATTTAGTATATATTTATATATCACTACTAACATTGTAATATTTAATCATTATAGAAAGATATTGTTCTTACAAATGCAGACCTAATGTATTAGGTAATTTACACACATAAACTTAAGGAGAAGGACTTAAAGTTTGTGCGTTCATAGATGTAAGCCTTTATAGTCAAATGTCCTGTGTTCTTCGTTCTCTTATTTTGTTCTCAATCTTTCTATTTATATTTTACATTGGAACACAAATATTACTTTACTAAAAACGTACTAGACCCTACTTGTTGCGCAACGTCATAGCAGATGGGAATTCTGGTATGTTAATCTCTCTTTATTGGATTATTTTTTACGCATAGATCTACACCAATAATATTGTATTCAGGCTTCTGACAAAATATAGCGGATGACACACTACGGACCGGGTGTACTTGTCCAATAATTTTGGGGATGCTATTAATTTAAGTGCTATTTTAGAAGAACAAAAGGTAGTAATAGTATCATGAAAGAATATATCAACATAATTTGTGTTCCCATTATATATATATATATACACGTCTCTTGGATAGATTATATGATATCATTTTGACAGTAAGATTAAGGTGAACATATATATATATATATATATGTATATTTTGTTTGGTTAGCTCACGAGCTGTTTTAGGAGGGTCTCAATTATGGAAAGACACTTTTAAGCCATTCATATTCAGATTAATCTCTGCTCGCACTGGGTCAGCCCGTAAGAGGTAAAGTGTCAGTTAAACAGGTTTTTTCATTCTCAAGACTCAAACTTGAGACCTCTGATTAAAAAATGAGAGTGCTGAATCACTCGTACCATCTATATTTGGTTAAAGTGAAGGTATATTTAATCCTACACTAATATGCCTTCGCTTTAGAATTTTCAGCATCTTTTCATCTAGTCGCAGCTCGTGCTTCAAATTCACAAAATCACACGCTTGATTGACCTTTAGTTGAATAAAATTATATGAAAAAGGGGCTTCTGCGGCCAAAAAAGACGGCTTTGCCCGAAAATCTCTTGGAATTATATCCAAGGGCTTGTAAGTCAGCACTCCTTGTCCATTTCTTGGTCATCGTTCAAGTGCTTTCTTTTGATCCTGATTCCTCACTCTTTTTTCCCTTTGAACACTCAAAACAAACTGTTTCCAACTTGTTATCTACTTCAAGTCTTTGGTACTAGAAGTTTCAAAGGTTACAACTGTAGCAGTCACTCGATTAAATTTAAAGGAAATAAATTAATAACAAACATGGGATGCTTTCTTTTTTCACTTTTCATTACAAAATATTCTTAAAATACAAATCTTTCACTTTTTTTTATAGTTTTAATTGCATTTAGTCGATATTAATATCGCTGTTTCTCTTCGAACTTGCATGGTCTAACATAAATACAGCTAAGTTGGTCACTGTTTTCTATTATTCTTTGGGTTCAACCATTATCACTTGCCTAATATTCCAAAATCTAGAAAGAGAAAAAGAGGTTATTTAATTATACACAATTCATTATAATGACCAAATTTGGTTAACCTTACATGCAAGTTGCTTGAAATATTGACATCCATTTTCTGCTTTTGACATTTAGTAGCCAACTAACAACTCTTGACTCCGCTTAACTATTCAATGTTACGAAGACAATTGACAATGTTTCTGATACTATAATTGGTCGTAGGTACCTGTCCTTGGAACTGACTAAGAAATTTCAGTTGATTTAATAAACGTCACTGTTAATTTAAATTTTATTATAAGATAAAATAAAAAGAAAATTAATATTAACGATAAACTAATTCACAAAACAACTTGTAAAAGAACTAATCTCTACAAAGTTTTATAATTTGAAAAATCTATTACTTTTTTAAAAATTAATTGTGTTTAAATTTACTTGAATTACCTGAATAATATGATAATTATTCAAATTAATCATGTTTTACTATGTGATTTAGTGAAAATTTAAATCTAGCTATTAAATAATTATTTTTTTCTAGTGTTTGGAGATTCATCCTTTGTAACAGGCATAAGTCTCAAATTTAGTAAAGAGATGAATTAACTATATCACAAAATATGGTGAATAAACTTTATAATTTTTATGTTTTCACATAATTGAAAGGTATTTTATAATATATATACATTTTCATACTTTTAAACATTTATTTTACTTTTGTGTCTCTTTATTTTAATTACGAAATTTTGTATTGTCTGTTAATATTATTTAAGTTACAATTATCGATTAAAGTTGGAATTTGAATACATACTTCTAATTTATGTGCTCTATCTAAAGTTTTTTCCTCCTAATTCTAAGTTTATTATGTTTTCTAGAGTTAGGTCTTTATGTTTTCATCTTGATATTTTTATTGTAATTTTTTCTCATAAATAAAGGGTAAGCTTTAGAGCAGCTGGTAGTTTTTATGACTTGAACCTGTAACCTTATGGTCACAAAAATACAAAGAGAAGACTGGGTACATTATGAACGTTATACACTAGGTATAGAAAAAAAAATTATTGACATACTTATTGTTCTTAAACTTATGGTAACTTTTCTGGTTTAAGTCATAGTTATGGGTTCTCCTTAGCCATATTTTAAGAATATTAAGATAACATTTTGCTTTCAACTATAATAAAATAATGTGCTACATTTATATTTTGTACATATGTAATGGCATATAAATTTGATTACAGCTGATTAAATACATTATATTCTATCAAAAATTTGGCCAAGTCAATCTTTAAATGAAATATGAAGGAACTAAAGAGAAATTTGTGCTTTACTTTCGAACTCAATCAATGATGTAACTAAAACTATGAGAAAGGGCAAAGCATGAACGTCAACAAAGAAAAAGTATTGGGAGGCTAATTAATGCTGAAGAAAAACTAATATTTGAAATGGAATGCCATGCGTATATGACTAAATAATATTTGAAATTTCCACACTGCTATTGCAATTTAAGAACTTTCCATGCTTATTATGAACTACTCAAGGAACAATCTATTACCCCCCGTGCTAGACCAACCAAAATCAATAAAAAGAATATTAGCTATAAAATAAGGCCATCAAATAAAACTTTTCTTCGTACGTAGCTTCTTTTATCATTTCTCTTGAATGGGGCTTTACTTTTGTTGAGCTCATGATTGACTACATAAAATACAGACATTGATAATGTCAAACTTCTCCATCAAATTGTACATTTAGGTTTTTTTGGTCAAAGATTGATTTGGTGTACAAATATATAAACTCAATCAACTTCTTTATATATTATGTGGAAAAAGTAGGTGCATGAGAATTGAAACGCTTTTAATCAGTTTGTATCTCTGAAGGCAAGAATCAATGTCGAGGTTGTGTGCCTTAGTAGTTGGAACTTGGAACGCAGAAGTGAAGTAAAATAATACTCAGAAACAATAAACAAATAATGATCCTTGAAATGTTTTACATTTAGCTTTGATCTCTCATCATCTACGTAGATGCCCTATTATTTTTCATCCCCATACCTTTTCAACCTGTTTTTTCTTTTTCTCATATTTTCCTTTGTTCATGAAAAAAACTTAAAGGTTTCTTACAACAATATGACTAAGTTTGATACTCATATATGCTATTAAAGGAATTAATGGGATAAATCTGGGAGTCTCCGAGAGTTTAGATTTAGGTCATGAGAAGAAGTGTGTTACTATCTGGAAACAAAGACTGTGAACTTGATAGAATTTAAGGGTGACTTCAAAGGTGAACCTAAACACCAAAATGCATCTATACAGAAAACAAATGCACGACTAACTCCTCAGAAAGTTTCTAAATTACAAAGCTTCCACTGTACTTGTCGCCTAGGATTATCTATATTTCGTCGCCCCCTTAGGTTTAGAGTTTAGTACTCATCGTAATTTGTAAATAGGGATCGATTCACACTTAATTCATTAACAGCTAATTTCTTTTCTTATTAAACCAAATGGGATAGTTCCTTGTTAGAAATAAATTTAGATTAAAAGAGTAACTCAAATCTTCTTTTGGCACATGAGAGGGTATCACTACAAGAAAAACGTCAAATAGGGACTGAAAAATAGGGACTGAATTTATCCGTCCCTAATTAGGGACGGAATTTGTGACCGAAATGAGTAAAAAACAAAACCGTCCCTAAATCCGTCCCTAAACTTCGCTCCATCTACACTGACCAAACTTTTCGTCCCTAAATCGGTTGCAAAGTTTGGCGCCACAACCCGCAAAGTAAAGTTCACAAGACTCCGTCCCTAATTCCAGACCAAATATACGAACGAAAAAAAAGGTCCCCAAATCAGTTACTAATTTGCAACTATTTTTTGGACGGACAGTTTGCCATGGAATTTGAGACGGAATTTCACATTGGGACGGATTTAGAGACGGAATATTAAGGATGGAATTTTTCGGTCCCAAATATCGGACGAAATTTGCAGCCAAGTTCTGGGGGAATATTTTCCGTCCTTAAAATCGTAACAACGATGTTGTGACCAACTTTTCCGTCGCTAAATTCGTTGAAATATTTCCGCGTTTTTTCGTCCGTAAATCGGTCCCTATTTTGGTACCTAAATCTGTCCTAATTTTTGTCCCTTTCATTTCTCCACTTCTTCAGCAAGTAAAACGGTGCGTTTTTCTTTGAGCCCTTTTATTTATCCCCAGAGGTCGAGAATCAGAGGGTTTTGGCTGCTCTGTTTTGCATCTTCTTCAAAAAGGTT
>JANQAP020000150.1:2594526-2615654 GCA_026874005.2 Erythroxylum coriaceum
GAAAATTTGTGTATCATCTCCATTTTGTCACTTCATATGCCTTGTCTTCGTTCCAAATGAGTTGCATTCAATTTATTCTTATTTAATTTCTTCATCATTTCTAGTGTAATATCTTCCTTCCATCTTTTAACTTGTTCTTTCAAATCTGTATGCCACTTATTAATGTAGTCCTAATAGTCTCAAACATGTTAATAAATGGCAATCTCTAGCCACAAAAATCGAGAGTTGAATGTCTTCCTTATGTTGTTATGCACGATTGGACATTCTGATTCAACACATTGGAAAGCCTTAGTCTATATGTCCTTAGGATATTCAAGTAAATCATATACACAACCAAGTGCAAGTTAATCTAATTTGATGTTTCTATCATCAAATTTTTGTGGAATTTGTACAAGTTCAATTCTATAATGATTTTATGATATCCTTTCCCTTATATTTACGTACCCAATTATAATATATATGTCTTACACATCCTATATGTAGTAAAAAGTAATAATGTTGAAAATTTTAAGTCAAAATCATTTAAATTCTATTACTCTACATTTCCTTCATCCTCCTCTTTATTATCATCAACATAAAAGTAAGAATCCCTAGTTGATTTAACATATCCCAAGCCACCATCAACACTAGTTGATTTCTCATCTCTTAAATGGCCATTATCATTAAAATTATCGAAATCACTAATGGATTCATCATCTCTGAAATTAGTAACATTACCAACATCTCCGAATTCACCAAAATCACTAATTGATTCATGACCTCCTAAATCACTAGCATCAAATCACCATCATTACTAGCATCTCCTAAAACACCATCATTACCAGTATCTGCAGCATCCCCAACCTTATTTTTCATGTCAATTATTATTCCATGTTAATAGAGGTATATATTACTTTGATTCATCAACATTTTCCAAATAAATAACAATTATGCTATGCACTTTTAATAATTTAATCAAATATATATGTGCTTTGATTAGACTCTAAACTCTTCAAACCATCATCTAACCCCTTCCCAAACTAAAATACCTTACTCTGACAATGTTCTTATAGCCTAATTCAGCATCTATTTCACAAAACTTTTTAAAAATAAAATAATCAAGATCTATATTTTAAAAGATTTCAGGTTCTTTATCTTCATACTTTATAATCCTTAATAGAGTGAAAATTTCACTAACAAATATCCTTATAATACCCTTTCCATTTACTGCCATCATATAAAGATAAATGAAAATAAATTAGTCAATAATCAACTTTACGATAATGATAAGCTTGTAAGCATTTGTCTAACATAAACAATTTGGCCTAATGGGTTAAAAGCAAAATTTTGTAATTTAGTCAACCAAAAACTTAGATATATATGTAGAAAATTAAAATTCCTACTGACTTTAAAATATCTTAAAACAAAAAATATTGATTAAGTATTATTTATAAAGAAAACTAATATTATTGAAAGCTTAAGAGAATTTTCAACAATTCTCTATTTACTGAAAGTTAAAAAAATTAGCAATAATTATTACTCAATAAGATCCAAAAATCCATCAATTTTGGATCATAAATAACAAGTGCCATAATAAAACAATAAAAAAAGATCTAGCAAATTCATTGTATTTATATGTTAGACTAGTTTCATACTAAAAAATTCTTAAAATATTATGTTATACTAATAAAGTCTTATACTAATATTTTTTACACTAATATTAGTTATTTACAATAATAATGTTCTCTATTGTGCCTTTCTTACACCTGTCAAATTTTCTTCTTTTCCTCATAATAACCAACTCCAAGACATCATTATTCCCTTTTAATATTATTATCTCTTGGCTTGACTTACTTACCAAATAATACATGAATCAGATCTCTCTCTAGTAAAGTATGGGAAGCTTAGATTATATGCTCACGTTAATTATTTGTTACCACAAACTAAAAATTTATTTACCTTTAAAACTTTGTTTATTCTAGGTGCTATAAATGAAACAAGATGAACTATCTTTATTAGGAAAATGCATGTGACCTCTTAATGGCAAAGAATTTAAGGAAAGAAATTAAGAGAATATATGTTCATTAATACATAGAATTCTCTCACATATAGTTGATAAATTCACTCTATAATGGAGCCAAATGAATAAATTTAATATTTAAATCTTTCTTATGAAGTGTAAAAATGTGTTTAAATAATCCGAAAATATAATAGGCAGGAGTGAGTTATTTAGTTAGGTGTATTAATTTAATGAATTTTCTAGTGAAGGTTCACATTTAACGTGTGTCTAACTTACATAACTCCTTTTAGATTCTTTAACTTTTTAGCCAAATAACAAGGTTTCCAAAAGGCAGTTTTAATTGGAATGAGCTTGAATGTTAGTGGTTTTGTATAGTTTAAATGTGTTAGGAAGCTTAGTCTGGTGAAAGACAAGCTTAAGACATTAGATAAAAGTCTTATTAATAATAAAAGTTTAGACACAAAAGAAAGTTAAGGGGCTCTTTGATTTTGCATAAAGCAATTTATACATTGACCCTTAGAATGCCAACTTCAAAAAAGAGAAGAAGCAAGCTTAAGAGAACTTTATCAAGGCCTTTGATGCATAAAACTTGGACAAAAATCTAGAGTCTTATGGATGTAAGAAGGTGACAGGTGCTCAACTTTCTTCTTTAAAGCAATCACCACAAGGAGTAATTCTAATTAGATTAGTTGTCTCATTAATGACACAGTGGAGAAAGTTTGGTGACAGAAGAACATCAAAGACCTCCTCAAGTACTTTAAAGAGTCCATAGGCTCTAGTTTTGAACATTGCTCCTCTGTGCAATACCCTTAAAACTTTTCTAAATCCATTTATTTACCCTGTATAAGCGATTTAAGAGTTATAGACGTGGACAATGCTTTGGAAAATATAGTAAGGCACTAGGGCCAGATGGACTTAACACCAATTTCTTTGTATTGGACTAAGGACCAAACTTTTAAAATAGTTTAACAATGAGATATTACTTCGGTAAATCAATCAAAATTACATATGTTTAGTGTTTAAGGTACCCAATCCTAACTCTTTGAGTGAATTTAGCTAATTTCTTATTGCAATATATTATATAAAATCATTTTTAAGCTATTGGTATCAAGGTTGAAAGAAGTGTTAGGCTCCTTCATAAGCAAAACACAATGGGCTTATATAGAGGGTAGACACAAATTCTCTTCTTACTTAAGAGTTGTTTAAAGGCTATCAAAGATAGGGTTAAGAAAAATATTATGATTTGAAAATTGAATTTAGGAAGGCATTTGATTAAGTTAATTAGAACTTTTTACTTCATTCCCTTGATGCTTTTGGAATCCCAATCATATTCTCAAATTGGACAAGGCAATGTTTAATAATTGTCTCATTTAATGTGCTTATAATAGTGAACAAATTAACTCATTTAGATGGAAATGAAGGGTTAGGCAAGGGGACCCTTTTCTTCTTATCTTTTCTCCATTTGTATGGAAGTTTTTATAAGGATTACAACTTACAACATTGAGAAGAACCCCTCTTTCAATTATCATAAAAATGTAACATAATTAAGTTGTTTAACTTTTCATCTGCAGATGACTTGTTGATATTCTATGAAGCAAAACTTGGCTCAGTTCTCACCCTCAACTCCATTAATCAATTTTGTAGACTTTATGATACTAAAGTGAACACTAACAAAAGTTTTCTAATGGTCTCTAGGGATGTAGTACATTGCAACAATAACTTATGTTCTTTAATAGGTTTAACAATTCTTCAACCTCTTTCACTTACTTAGGGGTTCCTATCACAACTGCAAGACCTTCTTACAAATACAACAAACCACTAATTTAAATGGTTGAAAGAAGAATCAATCAATGGTGTAACAAGTGTTGATCCTATATTGGAAGACTTTAGCTGATCAAGTCAACCTTGAATAATCTCTACATCTATTGGGTGTAACATCTAGTTTTGCCTAGGATATTGAGAGAATGTTAAGGAATTTATTATGGAATGGTGATGCTTATAAGAACTTCGGAGCCAAGATAATTTGGAATGAAATATGTAGGTTAAAAGACTAGGGGTCTGGGATTAAGATCCATTTAAACCATAAACAAAATCCTTATTGTAAGAAGAATCTAGAACCTATTGATTGACATGGAAAATTTATAGGTATAATGGATGTATATTAACCACTTAAAAGAAAAAAGTTTTTGGGAATTCAAACTTAATCAGAACATCTCCTGGACATTACAGAATATACTTAACTTGATGGAAATGCTCTGTAGATAGTTTAAATGCATAGTAGGTATGGTAAGCAAACTTGGCTTTAGTTTGATAATTAGAATGAGTGGTGTACTAGGTTTAGAGGCTTTGAATTCCTGTAGGGAAAATAATGAGGACAAAGTGATATAAACCAGACACTCTTTGGATATATTCACTAACAAGACATTTTTTGAGTTATTCAAAAAACCTAATTCTAGGGAATCTTGGTATAAACTAATTTGTTTTAAAAGCAACAATAAAAATAACATTTATCATATGGCTAACATTCATAATAGGTTAAGTATATTAGATAGGGTGAAAAAAAGTTCAATTATTAATCCTTCATGCATTTTATGTAGTGTTGAATTAGAGACAAGATACCATCTTTTCTTTCAATGTAGTTATACCAAAGATTTGTGGTACTAATTGCATATTCCTTGCAACTTTCCTAATGGAGTATAAGACTCATATAACATCATATAAAGTGTCTACAATGCATCCCTTCCAGGTGGCAATCTCACTCTTCTAAAACTAGCCTTATGCATATGAGTTTGTAACTGACTTAATATGCATTAATTATAATACTCTGGCCAGGATAAACGAATTCGTACTAATTAACTTTGAAGGATAAAAAATCACAAGGAATGTAGCCACCAGATGAGGTTCAATTGACTTAGACATACACCAAGCTTGTGTTTACTGAATTGTAGAGTCCTGTTACTAGTTTTGTGACACCTTATAGTTCCTATTTTCTTTTGTATTTAACTTTTGACACTATAATTAATCTGAATAGACCAGGCCATTAATGAGATCATAGTTAATGTTACAAAGACTATGCAATGAACTCCAAGTTCACTCATAAAATATGCCAAAGTATAAGTACGGTAGTTGAACTCTCGTAATTCAACTCAACCTTACCAAATCCCTTATGTTTAAGGTGTTTCCCTCAAAGACAAAGTAAACCTACAAAATTCATCTAGCTAACACAATAAAATGGAGAGCAATAAAAAGAGAAAGATGCACATAACTTTACAAGAAAATTGTCAACCTTTATATTACTCACAATTAATACAAAGGATACAAAGCTCTAACTCTCTCTAATGAATGAAGCCTTGCTCAAATGAGCTATTTATAGTCTTTAGGAGACTTGTTAGGCAAGAATATAAGAAAGTGGTCTTAAAGCCTCTAAGCCACAAACTTAGTTAGTGGTTGACATCTGTAACCACTTTTGACACTACTTAGTGAGTGGTTTACATAACTTACCACTATCTCAGTCCTAAGTCAAAGTAGCATATGCAAAATGTTTACAAGACACCTCATCCATGTTATTTTCCATATCATCCCACTTCTTTGGTGATTCATCCCACTAACTTTGCCATGTCACCTATGATCTTCATCCAAAGGCGAAGGTTAGCTAAGTTTTGAGCCAATTTGTGAGTGGTTTGACCAATGTGCACCTATGGTCTAGTTCGTTTGTCCATGGTTCATCATTTGAGCACCATTTCATCCTTAGTCCCACCAAATATGTCTTAAGCAAGTTTAACTCGCCTTAGCCACCAAGCCAATCAACTTCCCACGATCATCAAAGCTTGTCGTAGCTTAAACTATGCTTGATCTTTACTTAGTTAAGTTATCTTGGCTCCTTTGGCATGCCTTCCTTATGCCTAATCCATGCTAGACGTTGGCCAAGGCTTGCCAATGGCTAATAAAAAGGGTCATGTAATATTAAGGGGCTAATAAACCATCTTGATTAGATGAATCTGATGTCGTTGTTTGAACTAATTGAAGGTAGTTGTTTACCTAGTCTTCAAATTGTCACAAGGTCATTTCTTTCACCCAAGTAGCTTTCGAGACTGGTTTATTTTTCCACTGAATTAATAACTCTGTTCTCTGATTCTTCTTGTGTTGCCCCAATATCCGATGATCCAAAATCTTCCCCATTTGCTCATCAAATTGTTTCCTTACCATTAGAGAAGCTCTCTTGACTTAACTCCCTTTAGGATTTGTTGAATCCTCATGATATGGTTTAAGGAAACTAACATGAAAAGTAGGATGTACCTTTAAACACTCAGGTAACTTGAGGTGATTAGCTACATTTCCCACCTTTCTAAGGATTTCGAAGGGCGCTTCATACTTTGGCACCAACCCTTGATCCACCTGCTTACTACTAATCTTCTTCCAAATTTGGGGAGTAAGTTTGAAAAGTACCTTATCCTTAATGTCAAAATCAAGTAGTCTTCTTCTTTGATCAGTATATTTCTTCATCTATTTGGAAGCCTTGCAAAGACTATCTCTTATCTCATCCAACAATTCTTGTTTCCCCTTTTGCAAAACAATAAGTAACTCAACACTTCCCTCTGGGCATCTGAAGAGATATCTTGAGATGAGTGAGTGATTGCTATCCCAAAGCAACTTCAAAAGGACTTTCTTTGTTTTTGAGGATTTGTGCAAATTTTGACAAAACTGTGCAGTATTAAGTAAACTTTGCTAATTTTGTTGACTTGCACTTACATAATGCTGCACATATTCCTCCAATAAGCCATTGATTCTTTCTATTTGGCCATCCATTTATGGGTGATTCACAGTTGAGAACTTCAATTTACACCCTATCACGTTGAAGAAAGACGTCCAAAATCAAGCAGTAAATCGAGCGTCTCAGTAACTTACTATGGTCACTAGAACCCCAAAGTGCTTCACCACATTTTTGTGGAAAAGCTTCGTAGCAACATTTGAGGGACACAAATATAGAGTTGGCACAAAGACTGCATACTTGGAGAACCTATCAACCACCACCGTGATTGAAGCCATATTGTCCACCTTTGGGAACCCACCAATAAAGTCCATTGAAAATGACATCTATGGTTTTTCTGAGATAGATAAGGGTTGTAATAAACCTGCCTCCTTCTTCCTTTTAGGTTGATCCAATTGATAAATAAGGTAAGTTTTGACATTCACTTGAATTTCATTCTCCATCTTTGGCCAATAGTAAGATCAAGAAACGAGCGCTAACCTTTGTTCGACTCTGGGGTGACCAGCTTAGTGTGAATTGTGCATCTCCTTTATTAATTGCTTCTATGAGGCACCAAAACTTGGCACGTATAATTGATTATTCTTCTTCATAAGCAACCCCTCATTATTAAGGCAAAATCGTCACACAATACCCTCCTTCACTTGCTTCACAATTCGACCATATTTGTTGTCTAGCAGAGCTGTTAGTTTAATTTTGTTCCAATAGGTTTAATTCCACTCGAGTGATCACATACAAGGCTACAAAGACTTCCTTTCTCCTCAATGCATCCACCAAATTGTTATGTCTTCCTAGTTTATGCTCCCATACAAAGTCATATTTGGTAAGAAACTCTTGCCACCGGGCTTACCTTGTAGATAACTTCTTTTGAGTCCTGAAAAAGGTGTTATCAATGTTATCTATACGAGCAAGAAACCTGATAACTGATAAGTAAACCTGTCAAGCTTCATGGCAATGTACTACTACCAACATCTCCTTCACATGTGTCAAGTATCATTGCTCGACATAATTAAGCTTGCGAATTTCAAATGTTACCAAATGTCTTTCTTGCACAATATCGAGAGAGTGAGTTGAACGAGAGTTAGTGACCTAATAAGTCTCACAATTATCAAATTGGTAATCATAAGAAGAGAGATCTTATGTGAAAATCAAATCATTTGACAGATCACTTAATAACTAGTTGAAAACATTAGGTAGATTTTATGAATCTAGAGGTTGAAAAATCTAGAATTTCTTAATCAATTAGGTCTTGAGAAAGAGTAGTCAATCCTTTATAAGATCTAGAATCAACACATAATTGAATCAATAGCAGTTAAGGAGAAAAATAACGATATAATGAATCCTAAGCTTCATCCTTGATGTTCCTCACATATTTGTGGTAGATCATTTATTATTTGATTATTCACTTTGTTTCATTTAATTGTTTTAAAATTCTGATATTTTATTTTCATTCAATTAATATCCCGATACCTTAGACAAAGTGAGGTTCACTTAGTTCTAACTATTTTCTTGTAGGATTGACACCTTTAATACTACAAGTTTACGATCCGTATACTTGCGAATATTAAAACTTGCTCAATAGGCTAAAAGGTAAGTCTCTATGCCTTTCTTAAGGCCCTTCTCAATACTTACGGAAAAAATATGAGTTACAATTGCTTTTTTCTATAGTTCCATCACTAAACCTAAAACAATTGATGTAACATGAATTTTGATCATTCATAAACATTATACCTCCAAGATGTGGATAGAACGCTACCTTTGGCATCTTGAGAAAGTCGATGCCTAAAATCAAATCGAAATCCTCAAGAGGTATCACCATTATGTTACTCTTCCCATGTCAAATTCCCATACTCAAAGGAACGTTGTATGCAGCTCCTACCACTACTTGTGTTTTTGTTGTAAGAGTTCTCATTTTTATAGGGGTTTTGCTAATTTTCAACCACAACTTTCACATTAGCTGTTCCACAACAAAGGAATGAGTGGTATCTGTTTCCGTCAGAGCAGTGAGTTCTTTTCTATTGACTTGTATCTTAACATACATAAGGCGCTTTAATAGACTTACTTTTGTACTAACCGCATTAAATAAGTAGATATTATTTTGCCCCAGCTTCTGAGTGATTGCTTTCACCATTCGCATATGTAATTAAGGCATTCAACTTCTCCTTTCTTGGATAGTCCCGGGCATAATGAGGACCACTGTATAAGAAACAACTATGGTATTTCTTAGAAGACTTCTCACCTTGTTTAGGTTTCCCAGTTTGTTTGGACTTCCCTTTGTGATCATTCTCCTTTTCTCACCTTGGTCTTTCTTCTTCTTTCCTTCACACTTCTCTTGGTAAATGCCTTTTGATTTTTGAGAAGAGGAAGAGGCTTTGGTTTCTTTTGGCACTCTGAAATCTACCAAAGCATCCACAGCCACAATTGAACCCCCAACATCCTTGACATTTTGCATTCGCAACTCCATTTGTGCCCAAGATTGTAATCCTAACATGAAGTTGAATGGCTTGTCCTCATATGACCTATTCTCAATATCAAGCATTAAGGAGCTAAATTTCTTAACATAATCCTTTACCCAACCATCGTTCTTTATCCACTTCAAGGCGTACCTTATAAGCCATGCAGTATTGTTTGGAAGGAATTGATCCTTCAACTCCTTTTTCATCCTCTCCCATGTATCAGCGAGAGGACGACCAACACTAATTTTGATAGAGTTTCAAGTTTTCCACCATAATTTTGCATCTCCATCGAGATACAATGGTGAAACATTTATCTTTTCACATCCAGCACCTTAGTAGCTGCAAAATACTACTCCATATCCCATAAGAAGTTCTCAAGTTCCTTAGCATTCTAAATGCCCTTAAAAATTTTTGGCTTACACACCTTTAATATGATGCTTTCAACATGTTCTTAATCCATAGTTGCAATTACACGTCTAAGGATAATCATCTCAAAATTGACATCCTCTAGCGCTTTAATCAACTCAGCCATTTGATTTTACGAAGCTTCGATTTGCCCCTCCAAGGCTTCAAAATGTGATGCATGAGATGGGATTTCATCTTCACCTGTAAGTATAGGACCAATGAGTGTTTCCACCATTGTGACACGCTTAGTAAGATTGCTACCACCCACCATTGAATCACCAACACGGCTCTGATACCAACTATTACAAAGATTATGCAACAAACTCTAAGTTCACTTAAAAAATACGCCAAAGTCTAAGTTGGTAGTTGAACTCTCGCAATTCAACTCAACCTTACCAAATCCTTTGTGTTTAAGGTGTTTCCCATAAAGGCAAAGTAAACCCATGAAATTCACTTAGCCAACATAATAAAATGGACAACAATAAGAAGAGAAAGATGCACACAGCTTTACAGGAAAATTGCCACCTTTATATTACTCACAATTGAAATAAAGGATACAAAGCTCCAACTCTTTCTAATGAATGAAGCCTTGCTCAAATGAGCTATTTATAGTCTTTAGGAGACTTGTTAGGCAATAATACAATAAAGTGGTCTTAAGGCCACTAAGATATTAACTTAGATGGTGGTTGACGTCCCCAACCACTTTAGGCACTACTTTAGTGGGTGGTTTACATAACTTACTATTATCCCACTCTTAAGTCAAAGCAACATATGTTAAATGCTTACAAGACACCTCATCCGTGTTCTTTTCCATATCATCCCACTTCCTTGGTGATTCATCACACTAACTTTGCCATGTCACCTATGGTCTTTATCCAAAGGTGAAGGTTAGCCAAGTTCTGAGCCAATTCATGTGTGGTCTGACCAATATGCACCCATAGTCTAGTTCGTTCATCTATGGTCGATCATTTCAGTGCCATTTCATCCTTAGTCCCACCAGAGACGTCTTAGGCAAGTCCAACTCACCCTAGCCACCAAGCCAATCAACGCCCCACAGTTTACTTGGTTAAGTTACCTTGGTTTCTTTGGCATGCCTTTCTCATGCATAATCCACGCTGGACATTGGCTAAGGCTCACCAATGGCTAGCTCCTATAATATTAAGGGGCTAACAGTTAGCTTGTATAACCTCTTAATGGAAGTCTTGTAAGGCTTAACCTTCTCATTTTTAGAATACATTATTTAATTTTTTAAAAATTAGTAAATAATTAACCATATTTATGCAAGTAATTTTTATTACTAAAGTTGGATAAATGATAGGGAAAAATATGGATACTAAAGTAATTACAAAAATAAAGTAAAAGGAAAAATAAAATAAAATATGTGAGATTTGAATATTAAAAATAAAAATAGAAAATAGAAAAGCTTAAAAATAACATTAAAAAAAGATCCACAGCTACCGAACTTGTGGCTAGCTTTGTCCAAAAAACACCATATGCAACAAAACAATATAATATTAAGCAAAAGGAACAATTTACCTTGACAAATATTGACTCTAAAATTGTTGAGAACATAGAGGGACCACTATTTTTGACATTGAAATGCTAAAATAATAGAGACACATAGAGAACGCTTTACTTATTTCATCTAGAGATAAAATAAATAATAAAATAAATGATTATTAACTAAGAACATAAAATAGATGATTATTGGAAAATTACCTAATTTATTAAGTTAATGAGTGATTAAATTATCGCGATTAACAATACTAGGTTCCTGTCCTGTCCCCATGATTCTCGACAACAATCTCAACTTTTATTTTTTGTCACTATAATGTAGATTTGTGTTAGGTTTGCTTTCTTTATTAAATAACAAGTTTCAATAATTAGGGTTCAAAGATAGAAAAGGGGATTTCACTTCTGAATAAAATGATTTTGTTATCTAAACTATTGATAAAAAGGGGGTTTAGTGTTCGAATATAGAAAAGGGGTTTTGGGTGTGAAGGAACCTAGGAAAATCTTGTTTTAGGGTTTATATAAAAATTAATTTTCATTTATAGAAAATAATGTAAAATGTTTTAGTTTTAAAAATTAAAATAATTAAAAATTGACAATATGTAAAAAACTAATGAGTGACGTTGGCATCCATGTGGCAAGATTTGCATTATTGGCATGTAATATGATATGGGTTAATAGTCTCATGATGGATATTTAATAAAAACTTAATTGATTTAAGTTTTAAGGAGTAAATCATATCAATTTGTAAATGTTAAGATTTAAATTGGTATAAAAAATATGATAGGAGTTATCTTAGTCCTTTTACAAAATGTTAGGGGCGATGTACACCTTTTTCCTTATCTTTTCAAGACGTAAAGGAGAATATGTTGAGCAAATGATGCCAAAGTTAGATCTTGGTTAGGATTGCTTTGCTATTAAGTTGTTAGCTTATCTTTTTTTTTTATTTTGCATTTAGCTTAGCTTTTTTTTATTTCACATTCACCTTGGTAATAGGCATATAGGTAAGTGTCCGTTTCTTAAGAGAAAATGGTCAATCATATATTTGTCGTAAATAGAGTTTCTTTTGCAACAAGTGTTTGAAAAAATTTTCTATAAATGAAAGAAAAGGGATCACAATAACCTGAGATTATGCTCCTTGTATTATATCAAATAATTTATCCTTTTAATCTAAGTTTTAATAAGACCAAAGGTGATTTGTACCTTAATATTTCATAAAAGGTCTAAGTAAGCCCCTACTATTACCTTTGGTATCTCTTTACAACCTATTGTTTCTAAAATAATACTTATTGTATCCTAAATAGGGTGCAAAATTCGTAATAAAGACAATATTAGGGGCTTATTTAAACCTTTTTATAAAATATTAATGTGAAAAATCACAGATTTAGCAAATGTTTAAAGAAATCATTTTTAAGATAACTTCAACATCTGATAGTGTGGCATAGTGCTTTCAAAAAAAAAAAAAAGATAGTGTGACATAGCATAAACTAAATTGATGACCTATATACTAGATGTTACTAAAAACTTAATTCTGTTAAAATTTATGGTGCTATCAGTACTACTTAAAAATGTTGAGAAGTAATATGATACCATAGATAACTGTTGGGACTAACTTAAACTTTTTAAGAAATGTTGGGGGGAGTTAGTTCCTTTTGTCTTTTAATAATTATCCATTCATATTTTTGAATGTATAAGGGTTATGTCATTCTACAAACCTTGTTCAAATAAGCCTTGAAAACTAATAATGGTATTAAAGATATAATGATCTTTAAAGAGGATGTGCTTATAAACTAAACGTGTTATAATGAAACATGAGTGCATTTGGTGTGGGCAAACTTCAAGATTAAGGGTAACTAGTTTTTTTGAAACCTTTTAGCAAAGAACAATTTAAATTTCTTTATGAAAGTATTATTCTTTTTAAGCCAAAATTACAATGTATAGGCTATAAAGATGAAGCATTTATCAAAGCATTTAACCTATAGGAGACAAATAACTAAATCCTTTATGTGTAAACCTTACTATAACTAATTGAAGAACTACAATAAGAGAAAAAAGATATAAATCACTCACCTATCTTCACAGTTTTGGACCCTTAATTTTATCCTATAATTTTATCTATTTCAATTTTTTTGAAAAATTAAGAAAATAAGAAAAATCATGTTCTAAACAATCTATGTTTATTTTATTTCATGTTCTAAAGAATCTATGTTTATTTTATTCCCTTTTTTTAATAACTTTTTCGTTAGATTTAACTTGCAAGTTGTTAACTTTATCTTTTTATCTTTTACATCTATAGCATTTTGATTAAATTTGAAAAAGTAAATTAGTCAATATTTTTGTTTAAGTTTTATGAGTCCCTAATGGCACCAAACAAAGGGGTGAATTAGGTGTTAAAAATTTTTTTAACTAAAAGATACTAATTCATAATGTTAACGATTGCAATTTTTAAAGGATGAAAGTATGAAATAAAACAATGAATTTTAACGATACAGTTAAGTGATAAAGTAAAGAGTAAGGGAAGATAAATATAAATCGATTTATAGTGGTTTGGAAAATAACCCTTGCCTATATCCACTTTTAATAGTCGTCTTAGATTTCCACTATAATTCTTCTTTCAAGATGAAGAATAACCTTTACGTAATCTGCACTTGACAAGAGCGACTTTTTTGTAATCTTCTTCCAAGGTGAAGCGGAATCTCAATGCCACTTAGAATACTCCTAAATATAATAAACGAAAACACCAACAGAATCTTACAACTCAAATAGCTCACTTTATCACTTTGATAATATCAAAATTCAAAAAGGCTTACTCAGTTAGAGATATTGAATGCTCAAATGATTAAGAACACTTAGAAATATGTGTAAAATAGACCCAAATGCTTTTCTTGTGCAATAAGTAATAGGAAAAATGTTTTTATAGGGTTTTAGAACCCTTACTAGCAATTGGAACCAAAAACTAACCATTATAACAACTAGTTGTAGAGCATTAGTTGATTAGTATGATATATTGGTCGAACAATATGCATTGAATACATATATTCACTAGTTGTTTACACATTGGTCAACCACTTAAGCATATTGATTAACCAATGTGTCTTTTAGAGGGACATTGGTCAACCATAATATTATATTGAGCAACCAATGTTTCAACAAACTCACCTATTACTTTTAACTTACATTAGCCAACCAGTAGTCTATATTAGTAGATCAATATCCTAAGAATAATGATTTTAATAACTTTAAATGCTCAAACTTGATTTGTTTCATGAAATTATAATTAAAGCAACATGCAAAATGTTCCCTAAAGAGTATTTGTAAGATCAAGAGGCTTTTTTATTAAAAACATAAAATTTAATATCTCTTATTGAATGTAAAGACTTATACAATATAGTGATATAAAATGTTTATGCATAGACAACCTTTAATATTATAAACTAATAAAGTGAGATTATAATTAATATTAAAAGTTATAAAATGACCTTAATATGCCTTAATCTTCTTTTGTTCTTGAATTGCTCTTCACTTTGTAAACTACAAACTTCATCTTTTCTTTTGTCAACTAAATGAAATATCTTCTTGAGTTATACATGATTTCATCTTGTTCTTATAAGGCTTCGCATCAAGATAATATAATCATTACAAGGATTTATGTTTTTTATCATAAAAATAATATTCTCTACTTTTTCTATGATGATAAAAGATTTGAGATATTAGAGACCAATAATAAGAGTAAGCACATAATTAACTATTTACACAAAGATAATGATTAGCCTCCACTTAATTTATACATAAGACATAAATCAATATCAAGAACAAAAGATATCTTTAAGTTTAAGTAAGTGACATTCGATAATAAGAAAAAGAAATATCCACAAGTAAAAGATATTCAAAAATTATTATATGTACACCAATCACACTTCCCTGAATCTAATATCACAAAATTACTCTCCCCCCTTTTTGAAAAATCAAAGAATCAATTAGCTAGAGGGGGAAAGTGAGATTAATCAATCAATATAAGTCATCAAGTTGATACATCATAATGTCTTAAAAGGAGTCAAGTTCACTTAATAGCATCGTAAGATGAGTCTTAATAACTGTTAGATGAGAACCAGGTAGAGACTTATGATGAGTTGGGAGGTAGTTATGTCATCATCTGCAAGGAGTTCAACGGTGTGACTTAGGAGAGACTTATTAAGACCATCATCCTATAGGGGTGCTTTATATACTGGTGACATCTGCTGAGGTTAGAGTTACCGTTGTTGGCATAGCTTAGTCATTTAACCATCAACCAATTGATAACTCTTACAATTAAGTGCAGTATAATAAAAAAAGAAGTTAAAATTAATCTCATCGTTAATAAGAGGAATGTGGAAGTGTAGGAAGATGAGAATAATAATTAGTGCATGAGGAATGTTTTGTTTTGTTTTTGTTTAATGGAAATGCTTTATGATTAGAAAAAAAATAGAATAAGATGAATATGCTCTCTTAACATGAGCGTGGAGAGGAACTAAAGATCATCGTTGATTAGGAAAGTAAATTAAACATTGAAAAAAGTAAAATTATACTTAATTAAGAAATTAATGAATGTCATTGCAGCTATGAACATCTTTAGGTTTTCTTGTGACCTCTATTTGGCTGCCTATCTCAAAGATGATTTTGACTCTACTATTCACAAAATAAGGTTACATATTATATTGGGTATGATAACTATAATAGGTAGGATTTTTTTATAAGACCATAAGTCAGATGAATATCAACACCATGGATTTTGGAGAAAAATTGGGTATCACCTTGAATCATTTTAAGTCAAAGATTACCATAAAACAAGCTAATATTGGTTATGCTTATATGAAGGGTTTTTGTATGAAAGAATTCCTACCCTTGATTAACAAAAAATTGGATAAAATTGTATCCTTTGAATTGTTCTAGACTAATGAGGGAGATAACACAATTTTCATGTAATTTTCAGAAAACATAATCATGAAACTAAGTGGAGTTAGTATTATAATACTCATCCCCGTTAGTAAGAGGGAGCATAAGAGGTAGAGGATTTGGGGATTTCTCTTGAGTCCTATGAATCCTAGATGGAACAAGATTATGGTTTGCTTTAGTTCTTTTTATGATCATAGAGGAAAGGCATAAGACAATGGGATAGACCAATAACTAAGAAGGTTCAAAAAGAGTAGGGCACTAGCATGGTACTTTAGATTCTATGAAGCCGTTACTTCATTTGACTTGCCCATAGTGGATGAAGACCATTATGTATAAGTCAAGAAAACTACAAAAGGAATTATGTTTCTCTCCTTGTATGTTGATGACATACTAGTGGTTGGAAACAATTTGGAGATGATTAATGCCACCTATAGTAGAAAAATACTTTTAAAAATTCAATCCCATCAACTTTAATTTTTCAACCATCACATTAGGAAGTAAGCAATCTCAAAGCATAATGCATGGTATACCATGAAATATGTAGAATTGATTAGAAGTCAGGTTTTTTTTTGAAAGTTTGAAAGAATATATTGAAGGCTAAGTAATGTTAAAAAAAGGTCAAAAAATACACACTTACACTGTAACCAAGATTGAAAATATTGATTATTTAGCATTAAACTTTATTGCAAGAGATGTGGATTTTTAAAACTATGTTCATTGTTAGTCCTGAGCTCTGCACCCTTGTCAAAAAGTTTTCTTTACTAGACTAACTTTCAAGAAATGCTTGATTGACTTTTCTATGTATGTCAATTATGAATTAACCTCACGTGGCATAGTTGTAGCTAGTACCAACAAGTATGAGTTGATCCCACGAAGACGATGAATACTATTAATTACTGTTGTCTTATTATCTAGTCTATGAGTTTGTTTTATTTTTAATTAAAGAAAATAAAACTTAAGCAAACATAATAAAATAGGTAGCAATATTAAACAGAGAAATAAAAAATCACTTAGGAAAGTTTCTGTATCGAGAATTAATGTCTAGATTTCAAATTCCTCTAAAAACCCTTAACTAGTTGATCTTTTATCATGCAATTGTTTCTATTGGACTATGGAAATTACTATGATATGCTAATAGCTCTCCTGAGTCTAATAACAACTAATCTTAAGATTATCGACCAAATTATTGAGGTTAAAGTTATACAATTGTTTTACCAAATTGTGAATTTCACTATTAGGTTTGACCCTAACATGGAGGATTTATGTCATCCTATCTCTAGGGTTGCAATCAACTCATTCCCATTACTGTAGATCTATTCATACAAAGATTCCTCAATCTCTATGTTATGAATTCATATTATGATCTAATATTTCAGATTTATTAGAAGATATATTAAACACGTAATTTGAATAATAATAGATCAATCAAAACAATTACATTAAATAAAAGTAAGGGTTCATCTTACATAGACATTAAAGAAATTTAGTTACACACGATAGAAAACAAAATCAAAGATAAGTAGAAAGAAAAAATGAATAGAAAATAACAAGTTCATAATTCTAAATGTCCCTTTTATCTCCTATCGAATGTTCTTTGCAAGGAAGACGTTTGATCTTGTATTCTCTTGGATCTTTCAATGATTTCTTTGTGTTTTCCACTTCTCTAGATCAAGATCACACCTTAAGTCACCTCTCAAAGTCTCTTGTCTTTATTCTGCCTCCAAGAACATCTTTTTATATTAATTTTTAGGGTTCTAGATGATGCACATTCTGATATATGGTCATGTACTAGACTGAGTATAACCTAAAATACCCAAAATTTATGATTCTGCATGGCCTGAGAGAAGTACACGAGCTAATGCATGGTCGTGTATCCCTTCTTTGCTTCAAACCTTTGTTTTATGCTACATTTTCATCTGAATTCTCCCCCGTTTGATCTGTAAAGGCAATTATAACCTATAAACACACTTGGAGCAAATTAAGTACCAAATATACAATAGAAGTATAAAATATTAAGAAAAAATACATCAAATATAGAGTATAAATATGGTCGATTATGCATCTATCAAACATTCCCACACTTAAACTTTTGCTTGTCCTTAGGGAAACTATAATCAAAATTATAAATCTTACAACATCTATCTTCATTAATCTTGATTTGTCAATTTATACTATAAATCATCATGTTATGCTGAATCAAATTAAGATACAATTAGAGTAAATTTATTCTAAAATAACTTCCTAAGCAATATTAATAGTAGTCACCTCAATAATTACATTGAAATCAAAAACATAAACCTTTACATCCTCTCCAAGATTTTACTCAATGCACTCAAGTGTTTAAGATGAAAAGTATCAAAACTCTCAATCAATGCATAGTAAACTCTCACTATAGGCTTGCAATATTATCACATCTCCACCACTTATGTATAAACTAGAAACAAAAATCAAAAGGTTTTTATGAGACTTGTAATAGGGCTTAGGTACGGTATGGTTGTGTTGGCCCCCGAATGTTTTTTGTTATTTTTAGTTAAGCATGATTTAGATAATTATGAAGCTTGGATAAGTAAATTTTTGGGAGTTAAATTTTTTTTATTTTTTATTTTTTATTTATGTATATGTTAGTAGAATTTACTTCATAGGTTAGTTGAATTAAAGTGTTAAGGTAGTAAGATTTCATAAAGGGCATTTTTGGAAGATCACTTAAGGTTAAAAGAACCTAAGCTTACAAGGAAGGGTAAAATGGACTTTTTGGGCTCATTAAGGGTAAAAAGGAGAAGACGAAAGGTGGGCTTGCATGTGAAAAAACCAAAAAATGAAAATTAGAAGATAGAAGAGGGAGAGAGTGTCGGTGGAGAGAAAAGAAAGGAGAGAAAGAAAGCTAAGCTAGGTTTTGATTTTTCTTAGTCTTAAAGAGTGATTTTGAAGTTGTTCAAGAAGGGAAAAAGGAAGAGGAGGATTAGAGCTTCCATTAGAGCCAACAATCTCACTATTTGGTGAAGATTCAAGGTAAGTTTGATTTTAATCTTTTGGATTTTTAAAAGGGTTTTGGTTCATAAAGCTTAAGAAATGTATGGGTTTAAGAATTCTAGGATCAATTTCAGTGAATGTGCTTTATGGGTTCTCAAATTTGAATTCCTATTGAATGGGAATTTTGTCTTTTATGAAGGAAATCAAGGAGGGGATCAAGAGAGGCAAGGGGAGCAAGAGGAAAGACATCCTTAAGCCAATTCCTAAGCAAAGATTTCAAGGTGGGTTTCATGTTTATAATTGGATAATGAGCCATTATGTTTTCTTTTTAGTCAAGAAAATAAAATGATTTTTCATTGCTGTATAATTATGGCATTTGTCACTTTTGAATGATTTGAGAAATTGCAATATGCTTGATATTTTAATTTGGCTGTTTAATTATGAAAAGATGATGGAAGTGCATACGAAATATTGCATGTCCATGAAAGATGTCTTGAAAATGTGCCATTTGGGCAATATGTTTACAAGTTATGAAATGTATGTTATGTGGGTTTGATTAGGTCCCTTAAGTATGTCAAGTGCACTTTGAAAAAAGGCTTCTCCTGCCTGCCCGCTAGTGGCATAAAGCTCCTTCATGGACTCTCATAAGTTCACGGCTATGCAAAACCATTTTGTGGGACTTTGATAGTCCGTTCTGTTCACAGCTACACAGGATCCTTATGGGAAATGTGTAGTACATTCTGTTTTTGGACCAACCCAAACTATTTTGATGTGATTATGTGTTCATGATATGTTGACAAGATTGATGAATACATGATTTGTTTTATTATGAATTTTTGTTGAAAAATTTAAGAACCATGTGTTTTATGATTCAAGTTTTCCGTAAGGGTGAGAATTTGTGTTCTGGCTTTGAGGGAAATACTGTATTGATCTAGGCAGAATTGGATGAAATTGCCTTCTTAGAAATTGTAGATTAATTTTCTAGCTTTCCAATGATATATAGTATGAAATTTTTGGACATTGGAGTTGGGAGATATGATTATTAGAAGTTTGGGATGTTGCATAGGATGGACTTTCGGGATAGCTTTAGTATTTTGAAATTTTGACCCATTTAGAGGCAAATTGTGTTTTTGAGGTCTTCATGGAAGTTGTAGATCTAGAAGTCTTCTTTAAAACAATCTTTTAATGACCTTAATTCAATATTTGTAGTGAGAGTTATACCCTTTTTTCTAAAATAGGTCTGAGGAAGAAAAGCAAAGGAGGAAGAAGGGAAACAAGTCGCGACTTTGCGCGATCGCGACTTTGTGGCGGCGCCGCAGGTCTAGTCGCGATCATGACTTTGCTGGTTCCCAAACCTGAACATCTCTCACTTTTTTTTTATCATAACTTTGTCGTCTGACCTCCAAATGACCTGATTTTTGAAGCATTGGATTTGTAACACATTTCTCTACCTTTCCATAAAAATTTATAGCTTTTGGTATTGATTCGAAAAAGATTGATCGCATCAAAGTGAGGGTATCAATTGGAAGAACATAAACTGGACATTTTTACTGAACATGCTTCAATATTTTGATGATATCTTGATCTTTCGAGCTCCAAATGAGATGATTATTATTTCTAAATAAGCTAGAGACATAGAGCTACAAATTATTTGGGAGAATTGAATTTTAATTCAGTCCCTAAGACTTTCAATTTCTGGAGTGAAGTTGGATATAGTGTATTGTTGCAGTGCAAAAATAGTTTGAAAATGTTTGGGCTATAACTTTCAGATTTTTGAACTAAATTGAATGATTTTGGTGTCACTAGAGACTTAAGACAATGGGGAACAAATGTTCTGAATAAGTCCAATTGAAATTCCAATTTGAGTTTTCCCAAAATCTATTCGGAAATAGGAAAAGTGAGTTCTTTTTTATGATTGACTGGTGTGGGCACACCACTCTTGTGGGATACGCGTCCAGATGTCATTTAGGATATCGGGCATGTGACTTGTAAGGGCGGGGTCCTAACACTTATGGTATCAGAGCATCTAGGTTGAGGTCTAGGTGTAGGACCAAGTTTAGGAGTATCCTAAGCACGAAATGGGTAGGTT
>JANQAP020000150.1:2637549-2650111 GCA_026874005.2 Erythroxylum coriaceum
AGAGGAGCTACGGATGAAGGACAAATTTTCATGCAAAAACACTAAAACCTTAATAAGAAGAAGACAAGAAGAAGAAGAAGTATCGTGAATGTCCCAAAAGCAAGATGTATTTATTAAATAAATAAGTTGGCATGTAGGCAAGTGACACATGTCACTTGCCACATGTCAACCTCTCATTCCCTCACTTAATTTCCTTCCAAAATCAATTCCAATTTTTTTCTCCAAAATTCTAATGGCTCAATTCAAAAATTCTTAAATTCATATGTCTAAGTTTCCAGTGCCATTGGACAGTCATTTCTACTACCGGTAAACCCTTATGTTGCCACTTAGCAGTTTTCCTGGTCCAGAAACGACCCCGAAAAATTTCCGAAAAATTTCTAAAATTCTCTAAAAATCTCAAAACCACAATAACCCTCTCAAATTAAATTTTTATACACAATTCATATTTTTTTTCATAAATCACATTCATTCACAAAATACCGGGAAATGTCAAGAATGCATGTACAGACATTTTTCATGTGCAAAAATCACTGTTCACAAATGCATGAGCATGAGATGTGTTTTCCTAATTTCTTGATTGATCTCACGTGTACCCGTTTCTATAATTCAACCATTTGTATGGAAACGGGATGTTACAAAGAGGCCTTTTCAATATCCTATAAATGTGGAGCTAAACTTTCTCTTTGTCTACCTTACATGTAAGTTTTCCCTTAGCCATATTGATTAGTAACCATCTTTACTCTCTTACTCACTCAATTTTATCTATGGGTATCTTTGATTTTATAATCAAATTGAAGTAAGATATCCAAGTTGTCACTCCTAAATCTCTTATCTCACATTAACTATCTAAAACAAATGAAAAGAAAAAATAAAATAAAATAATATTAAAATTAAGTTCTCTAACAACAACGCAAAAAACTTGATCTAATTAATCTGCAATCGCATAGAGTCAATTTTAGAAAGTTTATAAAAATAGAATAACTTTAGAGTATTAATCCTATAGAGAACTATGTCACTATAGGTATAAATTCTAGTTAAACAATAAAACTAAAAAAATATTTGAGATAAGATAATTATACCACTAATTTAACAAAAACAATGTAGATAAGTTAGGTGAGGAAAATCAGTAACTCAAATTTTAGGCCTTTAGGGTTCATTTATAGGGAATTGCAATTATCACACAAGTTTAATTATCTAGGTTAAAATAACAATTAACCTAAAGGATTTATACCTTCTGTAGAAGCATATAAGTATATCTAACTACCACCTTTCAATGCGTAATTCATCCTAATCAAATTTATTAAGCATAGTTAATATATTTGATTATCACCAAAGTCTATGATACTGTCATTCTTTATCGTTAAAGTGTTTATTCTTTAAGTGCATGAATTCTACTTCACCTCTTCATCCTTTTTACGATCCTTACGATTGAACCTATGATGGTCAAACATAAACTTAATAATTAAAATAAAGAGAATAAATTCAACTACATTATTAATAATTAAAGATTCTTTAAAGTTATGTCTATAACCCTAACTAGGTTTCTAGCCATTAAATATAGTGAAATCAAAGCATAAAAAAATTAATCTCAATATAAGGGAAATAGTAAAAAAAAGGATTAATAGAAGTTGTCATTAAGTCCTCTAATCTTGCACTAAATCTTCATCTAAAGCTAAGAAAGACTAAAAATATACAAAAACAAAACAAGAAGGCTATTAAACACCTTCCAAAAGTTTCCTAGATAAACCTAAGACAAGTACTTATAATTAGGATTACAAAATTAGAGTCCTAGGCTACTTGAACTTGAGAAATAACATTTTTTTGTAAAGTGTGCACAAGAACCAATGTCAAACCATAATCATCTCTTTAAATTTGTATACATTACAGTTAATATATAGCTAACATTTGCACCAAATTATAATTGACACTGGTTTTGTTTTGTTTCTTCTCTGTAAAATAGTGACTATTCCAGTGATGATCCAAGATCAACTTTGTCACCATTCTTATTTTGTTTCTTAGCTTCTTATACTTTTGTAAAAGACAAGCGCTTGTCTCTATGCAAGTTCATTGCTGGTTATGTCTTATTCCACCAACTTCTCCGCTTTCGATATCTTCGAGACATAATTATCTTCCTATATCTTCTTAAAAGATTTTACCTATCTTCCTATCTTTTAAATGGCTCTAATATCTACTCGATTGTAAAGTCACAGAGATGAATGCACTTAAATCTATAGTTTTTCCTCAAGATCACCATTTACAAAATAATGAAGTAAACATAGGAAAATAGTTTAAAATTCATAGTAAATATGATATAAAAATTCCAAATACTAACTAGCTCAACCCCAAATAACATGTAAAATATAGACTTACAAGAACTTATAATTAATGATAAGGAAAACTTAACAAATCTCTTGAGTTGATTTCAACTATAAATGGATTTAAACCAATAGTTTCTAGTCTTAAGCATAATACATTTGAAAATAACTCTAGATGTAATATTATTTAAGAAATAAAGAAGGTGTGATAAAGAGAAACAAGAGGTTGATATTTTGGCTTAAAAGAGGTCCACTAAATTATTAGAATGATCCATAGAGTGTCTTTTTTAATGAAAGAAAATTACATATAAATTCAAGTCGTTTTAAGCATAAGGATATGTCTACAACTACCAATGGTGATGATGAGTTCTTTGTGTTGAAGATTATAATGGTTTGCAAGTATAAAGGAGATATAAGCCAAAGATAATTTGTCGACATTTGGATTATATCAACTTGTTAAAACTCAATAAAAGTACTTTTAGACTTCTTTATCTCATTGACTGGCTTAATAATTCATCATTTTAACTTAACTTTCCTTCTTCTAATGGAGGATAGATGCCTCTTTATACATATATGACCCTAAGATAAAATATGAAATAGATGCTTATGTAGCCCTCAATATTAGATAATATAATAAAAGGTAAATACTCTAACCAAAAATTTTTATAAGTAATTGATAATCTTGGAATCTCTTTATGCATTTACATCCTTAGCCATGTAAAGATGATAGACAAATTTTAATAATTTTAACCTTGAAGACATTAGTTTGTACATGTTAATAACTAATGTTTGTCAACAAAGTGTTTTATATAGTATTGAGGTGGTTTAACAATATAGATATATTACTTGCATATAAGCTTTTAGTATTACATGTAGAGGGACTGCTAATATAAGTGTAGTATTATTATAATAGAAGTGTGTGTTGATTGAAATCTTCCTTCTCCTTATAATACCTCTTCATCCAAAAAAATTGGTATTAAAGCACTTGATTTAGATTTGGGAAGAAAATAAGAAATGACGCTTATAAAAAGAAGGCTCCATTAAAAGTGTTTCTCTAAGTTTAAGATGATAAACTCGTTAAGAATTTTGTTTATAAGATTATTCTTCGAGTTCATGAAGAGAAAAAAGAACTTGTCGAGAAGGTGTGTCTTAAGGAAAGAATTCACAAAAGTTTATAAAGATAAGAAGATGTCTTCAAAATAATTGAAGTTAAGAATAGAATAATGGGAATGAAGCACCTACTCAAACTATATGAGCTTCTAATCAAGGGAAACATAAAGAGGGACTTAGACAAATTGCAAGCAATTCAAAATCGTAAAAATTTATCAGAGATTTATAGGAGAACATTAAAGGACCATTAACAAAGGGTAAATTTTGATTCAAGTGAAGGAGTAAGCTATGAAAAGAAGAAAAAGAATGTAACTAGTTAAAAATTAGAGAATTAGGTAACACGATATCAACATGAAACTATATTAGATATGTGTTTGAGAATACAATACCATGTTGGTCCCGTATTAGTCATGTTCATTAACAAAAAAATTGCTAGAAACAAACTAATGTTAAATATAAAGTGAGATTGATACCATATTCATCTTTATTGACAACTCATAAAGTTCCAAAAGCTAATTGACGCAAGTGTAAAAGCTAGTCCAGCACTAGAAATGTGGATTAAATGTTTTAAGTTTGAATTTCAAATTTCTATTTTAAAAAAATAAGACTTTTTAAAAGTTGCTTAGTCATTTTCTAGTTAGATTATAATATGAATGTTATTTTTCTTTTAGGACTCTAATTCTTAGGTACTTTACACCTATAAATGGTTATCTAATTAATGTAATTAGAGTATTGTATTATTTCATTAATCAAAAACACTTTGAGAGATTTTCTTCATTTTTTGATTAGAGAAACTCTTGTTTTAGGTTCTCTAATAACTTGTTATCATATTTGGCTGACTAATAGCAACCAACCTCATAAAATTCTCACTTTTATCTCATCTTTTCTATAGGTAAGCTAATTCATATCCTTCTTTTATGTTATAAGTCCCTTTTCTTAAATCAAACTTGTCTTAATATAATAATCATTGGTTTTGTTCATACTAGTATTGAATCACACTAGTCATATTGGTGAGGGTCATATCAAAATTTGGTACCATAGCCTTTTTATATTTAGATTTTTTTTTAATTTTTTTGTTCACGATTTCAATATTCTTACATCTTCTTACCGAACATTTAAGTTCCTTGGATCGTTCTTATTTTTTGTTTCTTGATTTTATAAGTTAAAAAACAAAAAACAAAAAAATGAAATTCAAATTCAATTAAGAGAATCTTTGATTTCAAATTATAGATTAGTTACCTTAGTTGTCATCTTATTGCAATTCCAATAATATTTTATCAAGATAAGTTCTTAAAGAGTCTCGTCTACATCATACATATGGGCCTAGAAAATTGTATTATCCTTTACAAGTAAAGGTTTAATTTCTTCTCTAAAGAGAATAAGTTATTATATAAATCATATTCGTTCTATTTTACGTTGTTCTTGATTTTTCTTTCTTGTTTTAAATATTTCTTATTGATTTCCTCTTCTTCTTCTATATTTGATCTAATTGGGTTTTATAGAGCTTAATTTTTAGTTTTGATTTTTCTTACTTCCTTAGTCTCTAGTTACTTTTTGTTTGTTTGTTTGTTCATTTCTAATTTTCTTCATTAGGGATTATTTAAAAAAGGGAAGATTAAAAATAGCTTTCTTAATAGACTAACTAGCTTATGCAGAACCTTTAGCCAAGAGTTTAGGTTGTGAGAAATAGTGAATTTTGAGAGAGACATTTAAGGATTTTCTTTTTTTTCTTTTTTTGCTATTAATACTTTCTTGGAGGTTCATTATATCTCAAAGCTAAGACTAAAACTCTTCCAAAATTAAAGAAGGAAAGAGGAGAATAGAGTGGTGATAAACCAAGTGTTTACCATGATCATAATACCAGATCATTATGAGCATCTCATTAGATAATTCAGTAAAGTGAGGGTAAGTTAGAGAAACATGAAGATGTTGTAGCTAGTTTACAATATAACTCACTTTTACCTACTAAAGTGAATGCTTTTTAGATTTATGATGAGGCTAAAAATGTTGCCAACTATTTAGGGAGTTAAACCTGAGGTGAGGTAGAGAAGAAAATTAGTAGAGGAAGAGGTAAAATAAGGAAACAAGGAGGGGACAAATCTTGTTAATGTTATAATAAAGGGTATAGGGACAAGGTGGATAACAATAGGGGTAGCACTAAGAAGAAGACACCACTTTTGTAGGAAAGATAATCCCAGATGCCTATTTAGAGTGAGAAAAGCACTAGAGTTTGTTTTTTATTGTTACAACTTTTTAAATGAGAAAAATATTAAATTGATCCGTTTGGAGTTTAGCAGTTATATCGTGAATTAGTGAGATCATCAAATCCTCACTATGAGAAGAAACTGAGAGGCACCTATCAGAACCTAAGCGGAAATAAAAGTGGTGACGAAAAAATATTTTGTGCCAATTTCGTACCATAGATATCTCTATTAAAGACTGCAAAAATTAACTTAAGTTCCAAGAGCATGGAGGAGTATCATAAGGAAATGGAGGTTGACATAGTTAGGGTGAATGTGGACAAAGATAGGAAAGCAATAATGGCTCGCTTCATTTATTGACTAAATTCAAATATTGCTAATATTTTAGAGCTACACCATTATGTGGAACTAGATGATGTAGTTCATATGGCCATAAAAGTATAAAGATAACTCAAAAAGAGGTATATTGACTATTTTGGAGTTTTTAGTGTAGGTTCTTTGTTATGGAGCAAATCACGGAGCAAAATGATGAGAAAAATCCAAAGCCTAAATATAAAGTAACCAAACTATAAGTGTAAACACCAAGTGGAGGAAAGATAAACAAATCCTTCTTCAATAACTAGAAATTGAGATATGAAGTGCTTTAAGTGCTTGAGAAGGCATAGAGCTTCACAATATCTCAATAAGAATTTCATAATATTGAGGGATGACAAAGAGTATATATTCTTGAATGAAGAGGAGACATAAGAAGATATGCATGGTTTAGTGACTCCTAATAATGATGAGAGTATTGAGAGGCCTAAAGAGAGAAGGATATTAATCACTAAGAAGACATTAAGTATACATATGGAAGACAACGAGATAATCTCTTCTAAATGGAAGGAGTTGTGCAAATATAGCTAGTGTGGATGAGAAGTTAGAACTGCCAACTACAAAATATCATAAACCGTTCAACTTATAATGGTTGAATAAGAGTGGGAAGGTTTGAATAATGAAAAAAGTACTAGTTTGTTTCTCAATTTGGAGTTACAATGACTAGGTAAAATGTGATGTAGTACCTATGTAACCTGGTTATAGTCTTTTAGGGTGTCCTTGGCAATTTGATAGGAGAGTTATGGATACAAGAATCATTAGTCCTTAACTATGAATGGCAAAGCGATTACCTTTACTCCAGTACAACAAAATAAATTACATGAATATCATCTCAATATTATGAGAGTGAACAAGAGAGAATGAGAGGAAATAAATGAAAGCAAACATACGAAAATAATTTCAAGGACTTTAGACAAATTAAAAACGAGAGATAAATATGAGGAGAAAGGATGGTTTTAGTAGCAAGAGTAGGGGATGTGAGAGATACATTATTCGTTAAGTGCCAAATACTTTCTAATATTTGCAAAGATTCTTTTCTTTCTTTTAATATTAATACTAATGATAATTTGACTAATGTTATTATTTCTCTTTTTCAAGAAGATATTTTAAGTAGATTACAACCTATAAAAGGAATAGAGAACCAAATCAATTTCATCCTTAAGAGTTTAAATTCTAAAGCAGCCAATATATGGAACAAATCTAGAATAGCCAAAAGAGATACAAAAATAAGTGGAAGAACTTTAAGAGAATGGCTATGTGAGAGAGAGCTTAAACCTTTATCTTATGTCTATTTTGTTAGTACAAAACAATGATAGATTTTAGAAAATGTGTGTAGATTATTATGCCATCAAAAAAATCATTGTCAAGTATAGATATCCTATCCATATGTTAGATGATATGCTTGATGAGTTGTATGGTACATGTTTATTCTCTAAAATTGATATAGAATCTAGTTACTATGAAATTATGATTGGAGAAAATGATTATTGAAAATTTTCCATTAAAACTAAATATAGTTTGTATGATTAGTTAGTAATACATTTTGGTTTAACTAATGCACCTAACACTTTTGTAAGATTAATGAACCATGTTTTATGTTAGTATTTAAGAATTTTTTTGTATTTTGATGATATTTTTATCTAAAGCAAGACCTTCGATGAGTATATTGAACATTTATGAAAGGCTTTACATATGTTTAGGTAAGAAAAGTTGTATGGGAATTTCAAAAAGTGTTATTTTTGTAATAAAGAGGTTGTATTTTTTAGTTATATGGTGAGTACAAAAGGAATAAAAGTAGATGAGGAGAAAGTGAGAACTATCAAAGAGTGGCCAATACCAAAAACCATAAATGATGATAGGAATTTTCTTGATTTGTTAAGGACCTTAGCATAATTATTATACTTTTGACTAACATAGTGAAAAGGAGTTTCAAATTTAAGTGGGTTGATGATCAAGAGAGAGCTTTTAACTTATCAAAAGATATGTTTGGATTAGCTTTATCTAACTTTACCAACACTTTTAAGATTAAGGATGATGATTTAGGAATTGGCGAAGTTTTAATGTAAGATAGGAAACCAATAGCACACCTTAGCGAGAAGTTTAATAGGGCAACCTTGAACTACCAAACTTATGATAAGGTAGTGTATGCATTGTTGAGAGCATTAAAGACTTGGTAACAATACTTGCAATGTAAAAAGGTTGTGATACATATAGATCATGAATCATTAAAATAATATTCAAGGTCAAAGTAAGTTATATTCGAGGTTAAAGTAAGTTAAGAAAGGGACATGCCAAGTGGGTGGAATTCCTTAATGCTTTATCCATGAAACATGCTTTGTTAAGTACTAAATTGATGCATTTTGAGTATATTACAAATTTATATGTAGATTATCCAGATTTTGGTAATATGTTTAAAGTATTTGAAAATTTTGCATTTGTAAAGTTTTATAGGCATGGAAGATAATTGTTTAAAGAGAATTTATTATGTATGCCTCATAGTTCTTTAAAGGAGTTATTTACAAGAGAATCACATGAGGGAGGCTTAATGGATCACTTTAAAGTAAAAAAGACCCTTGTGGTTTTGAATGAACATTTCTTTTGGCTATACAAAAGGAGAGATGTAGAGAGAGTGTGAAAGATATATTACATATAGGCAAGCCAAATTTAGAGATCAATCTTATAAATCATACATACCTTTACCTATAATTAGTGAAATTTGGGTAAAACTTTTAATAGATTTTGTTTTGCGTTTATATAAGTCGACGAAGGGTAAGGATTCAGTTTTTCGTATTAGTGGATAAGTTTTCCAAAATGATATATTTCATCATATACTAAAATACCAATGATGCATCATACATTACTTAATTGTTCTTAGTGAAATTATTAAAATGCATGGAGTTCCTAGAACCATTTTTGTATATACTATAAGGATATAAAGTTCTTGAGTTATTTTTAGAAAAATTTATAAGAAAAGTTGAGAATTAATTTATTATTTTCTACAACTTGCCATCCATAAAATAGTGGCGAAACTAAGGTAGTTAATAAAACTCTATCTGATTTATTGTATGTTATTATTGATAGAAATATTAAAATTTATAGTCATTGCCTCTCACTGAATTGTTTAAGAAGTTAAGAGTTAGGTATAAGAATTTGATTAGTATTATATATATGTATATGGTCTTTTAGTATTATATAGAGAGGAAGTGCATTACAAATATAGTATTATAATAAGGCTTTTATGGGAACTTTAGGAGAAACTTAAACAATTCAAGTGAACACATATGCAATTAAGATATTATATCTCAATCCAAAATCTTAAACTATTGGGTTACGAATGGGATTACTCAATTTGTAAGTTTCTGATATCTGCCTCTCACACCTTAAGATAATAAGTTATGAATGGGACTACTTCACTTGTGAATTTTTTCTCACATATAGATCTTATATTAATAAAGAATTTTGTGAGGACTTGAGAAAAAATTGGAATAAATTTAAGTGAGTTCATAAAGAATTAGAATATCATATATCAACCACAAACTTTAAAATAATAATTTATGAATTTTATCTTTATATATAACTAACTTTATTTTTAAGCACCTTTCCTATGTAAACTGTATTTATTATAATAAAAGTATGTTGATTAACATCCTCCCGCTTGCTATAATTCCTTTGAAAGAAAATACTTGCCTCTTTCTTCTTCTTTGTCCAGCACTCCTTCCATTCAAGCCATCAGCTCTTAAAACTTTTTTGAGTCATTCAGTCAGTGGCATCATCAACTCCATCACCTAAGAATGACCTTAAAACGTCTGCTCAGGAGCAACTTAAAATATGTAAACGGAAGATGATGACCCTGTTAACAGATGATGATTGGATTAAATCTAAGGCAAAGAAATGTCCGGGAAGTGGCATTCACGAGATTCAACAAAAGTAATTCAACTTCATCTATCAGATTTATGATGGGCTTGTCGAAATTTTAAGATTTTAGAGATCTTTAAGGAGTTAGTTTACAGTTGGGTAGATAAATCACATAAAATATTTGGGTTCATGAGCACACAAATTCAACAGTTGAAGTCACTGAAATAAGGTCGTTAAGGCCATTAGCGTGGCGACTTTACATGCCGAAGATTTAGCCTCCATTTGTAAGGTCACAAATCCTTTAATTGATTGCACTGCAACTAGCGATGAGGATTCTCGGGAGCTTACGATTGATATTGAGGTCTGGCATTCCTTGGAATCTACATTTTCAATAGTTTTTTGCATTGTCATCAGGATAGCAGGCATAGATTTTGACTAAATGATTCGGAAAATAAGCACATCCTTAACCTGACTTAACTGGAAGTGTGGTGTACAAGTCAAAAGGTTGCCATGGGAACGAACATAGGCACATATTTGTCTAAACAATTGCATGAGAAAATCATCTTTACCGTATTTATATAATTGGGCTTCCAATTACCGTACATGGATACAGTTAGGTTGTTATCTTACACCTTGTTTTTGCAAAGACTGGCGCTTGGTTTTGGACGCAACTGCCACTGCAATAAGCTGCATGCACATACTTACCGTATCTAACAGACTGAGATTTTACATTAGTTGTAAGATCATGCATTTCTAAGAAATGTTGCTGACTGTATTGTAGCTAAACAATTTGTTTACGCTTTGAAGTTTTTGTATATCATGTTTGGATCTAACCAGCCTTTCCATTTTCATGGCATCATCTTATCATATTAGCTTTCTGCCAACGCTATAATTATTGTATTTTCCTATTTAGTATTTTGGTTCATTAGTTCTGGATAGGGATGGCAATGGATATGGCTCGATTTGGGTATTATTCTACCCATATTCATATCCATTTTTATGACTCAATCAATTATTCATTTAAAATCTATCGGTTTTTATGATTTACTACCCATATCTAAATCCATTGGATTGTTCAGGTTTTTGGATATCCATCGGGTTGTATAGCACATAAAAATATAACTTTTAAATAGAAAATATAAAGAACAGATTTTTGCGAATGCTCCAAATCAAAATTACTTTAATAATAATTAGTCAAGATTTTGATTTGTATGTCTTAAAAATCATAAAATTGGAATAATAAAAATCATAATGTCTAGTGCAAAGACAACATATATTTTTCACAATTAAGAACTGGTACAAAGACAGAAATATCCAAAGTTTCAAATTGTCTTTGCGTGAACTCCACAGGATTCAAAACTCCATTTCCATATCATTTGCATTATTATCATCCTACAAGAAAATAAAATATGTTAATAAATAGAGTCAAATTATAAGTCAACTTAATATTTTAAGTAAAAATGAATAAATGATGAGAAATAAAATGAATTACCAAATCAATCACTTCACCTGGTTCCTCTTTGCTTGCATCAGCATCATCAAAGATCGAAGCAATTGCATATGAACTTTGTAAAGCAGAATCTGTAAGGAAGATTCAATATGAAAATTTTACAGGTAAGAAGTTTCAAATGCAAATGTTGCAAATATTAATAAGGAAATATATATTACCTAAATAATCTTCAAGCATCCAATTTTGCAAGCACATCAATGCTTCAACAATACTAGCATGAAGACTTGAGCAATGTGGACTAAGAACCCTACCACCCATGCTAAATGCACCTTCTGAAGCAACTGTAGAAACAGGTATTGATAAAATATCTCGGACAATCATCCTCAATGTTGAATACTTGAATTCTTGCTTCCAATAAGCCAAAATGTGAAAATAGTTATTTTCAAGCATTGTATCTTCCTCTAAATAATGGTCCAGTTCAGATCTTAAGTTTACCCTTCTTTTCTTTGATTTCTTATACATGGAAAAATTATCGCTATCTCCACAATTTGCTTGATGTTTTCCAAGATGGGTAGCCTCATATGAAGACGATGAAACAACTGAATTAGTACATGTTGTAGAGTTCCCTATGTCTATAGCATGTTTGTCTTGATATTCTAACAATAGTTCATAAAGCAAGCTCTTCACCCTCTCAATCTCAATATTAGCTTTACTTCTATAAATGTCACTAAAATAGAACTCAGCGCAATCTATCTTATTTCTTAGGTCCAAAACAGAAGCAATAGCTAGTATTTCATTCACATGAAACCAATATTCATCGCACTTTTCGACCATATTTAATGCCATAGTTCTAACAACATCACAATGGGACGACATCCACTTAAATAACTTCAACTTTATTTCACAAACATGTCGAAAGAACAACTTCACAGTGGGGTATTTTCTACCAGAAAAAAGCTCTGTTACCTTACAAAATACTCTCAATTTGTCACAAATAATGTTTGCCAACTTCCAATCTTCATCACTAGGCAAAGTAAACTTAAACCAATTATTCAAACATTCCAACCTCTTAAAAACACCTTCGTATGGCAAAGCTGTCTCAAGCATCAAATAAATAGAATTCCACCTTGTCTTACAATCAAGAAGTAACTTTTTAGAAGATGAAACTTTCAAAAACTTGGTTGCATCCTCAAACTTCTCTATCCTTTTAGGAGTTGATGCCCAAAATAAAATACAATCACGAATTCTTTCTAACCCTT
>JANQAP020000150.1:2650211-2663865 GCA_026874005.2 Erythroxylum coriaceum
AAACAATATGTAAGTCACAAATAACTTATGTCTAACGTACATTTATCTTAAGTCATATAAATGTCTCATAAATGACTATTCTAGCCGTGTAGGTAACAGGATGTTACAAAGACACTTATAAACACCACCAGAAATATCAATTTGAAACATGTGATTTCTTGTCATAGGAGCAGTAAGAATGAATGTACCTTTTTTTATCCCAAATAGAGAATTTCCTATCATGGAGAGTCATACCCTTTTTCAGCCAGCTGACCCACACTTAGCAAGTTAGTCTTCATTCCTGGAACATAAAACACATCTGAGATGTATTTTTGATCTCCATTCTTCAAGTTGATGAGAATCTGCCCCTTTCCCATCACAGGTATGCTTGTGTCATCTGCAAATTTGACTCTTGTCTTGAAAGATTCATCAAGATCTGTAAACAAATCCCTTTTGCCACACATATGGTTAGTACACCCAATATCAAGAAACCATGTGTGGTAGTTTGATAATTCGCTGGCTGAGGTAACCATCAAGAGAGTATAGTTCTCTTCTTGATCTTGTTGAGTACAATGAGCCCTCTGATCATTATCTTTGTTTCTACATTCACTAGCATAATGACCAAATATATGACAAGATAAACATTCAACATTAGACTTATCATGCCGTCCTTTACCACATCCACATCCATAACCCCTTGTGTTCTGGTTTCGATTTGAATCAGCCTTCTCTTGGTCATTGTCTTAGTTTCCTCTAGATTTAAAATATCTACCAAGTCCTCGATTGTTTTGGAATCGGCCACCTCGTCCTCATCCTCTACCACGAGAATTCCCTTGCCTTTTGTTTGCATCACCGTTCTGACCATCTTTAATAGATGCTTCAGCTTGTAAAGCTTGCTCAATCGACTTCCTTGCTTTCTTCTCATTCATCTGTTGTTCGTGAGCTTGCAGGGTACCAGAGAGCTCATCAATGGACATCAACGAAAAATCATGAACTTCTTCAATAGCCACCACATTGTGGTCGAATTCAGAGGTCAATGACCACAGGACCTTTTCAACAATGATTTGCTCTTCTTGCTTTTCTCTATATAACTTCATTTGATTTGTCAAAGTCAGCAATTGACTTACGTAGTTTGCTACGAACTCAGTGGACTCCATTTACAAGCCTTCATACTAACGCCTCAACGTTTGGAGTCTCACCTTTTTCACCTTGTCAACCCCTTCATATGTTTTCATTAGAGTATCCCAAGCTTACTTTGAAGTTGTTGTTGCTTCAATCTTCTCAAAAACTTCGTCGGTTGCTCCTTAGTGTATGAAGTACAATGCCTTCTTATCCTTTTTCTTGTTTTCACGGTGAGCAGCCTTTTGTGCGTCACTTACACCTTCTCTGACTTCCTCGAAGCCATTCTCCACGACATCTAGTAACTCGTGGTAATCAAACAAGACTCTCATTTGGACTGTCCATTGATTGTAATTTTTTCCATCCAAGATAGGAACAGAAATTTGGGCAAAGTTGTTCATAGTTATAGCTCTGATCCCACTGATAGCTCAAAAAAGAATAAGAAGACTTGAAAAAATAAAACACAATTTGAGAGATAAATTAAAGACTTTATTTCTGATGATCAATTGTAGTGCAATTACAATGAATCAATGAACCAATTTATAGAACAAAAAAAAACTTGACAGACCCACTAACTTGGCACTAACTGCTTGAACCTTAAGAATAGGAAAACATGACCTATTACTATCATAACAAACCAGCACTAAATTATGACTAAGTCAACACAAGATAAGCATCTAAATTCATTTGTTTTTCTAGAATCCATTTTATCGAACACACCAACTAGTTACGAAATCACATTAATAACTTCTACTCGTGCTCTCGCTCATCTGAGAGCTAGATTTGACTCAATTTCAGGATTATACGCCATCAAAATTTCATAACCATAACCTTATTGTTCACATGTTTAAATGAGATTAGTAATTAAAATATATATCTTAAATAGTTATGCTGGGTTTGGGGTTAGGGTCGGAGTTGTGCCAATTCAGCTCCAACGCATTAACGAAATTGAGCAAAGTTTACATGTCAAAAGTGATATTGTTGTGAACTCAGTTAAGCGTTTCATTTATTTCGATTGAACTAAAACTGCTTTTAACCTTTCCATTCATGCTAGCCTCACTAGAATATTTAAGAACATGAAACTGTCTGAGATGCACTTTTTAAAATTGGTCATTTCATGGCAGTTGAGAAACTACGAATCTGATGACTGTTGAGCCATGTGATGTGCACGTACGAGAGAGATGGAACAGTCTCATTAATGTAATGTCCTTTTGCAAATTTTTCAGCGATTGGTAGCCCATAAGTTGTAAAACATAAGTATCGTTAAAGAGAAGTCATGCTTTATAGGAAAACACACAAATAGGAAGAATGCATTATCCATTCTGTACACTTTGGACTTGACATTTTCCTGAAACTTTTTAGAGAAGATCTACGGGGGCTTCAGATGTCTTGTTCTAAGCAACTTGCACTCCAAAGGTTATGTGTCGTGTAATCATCTTTTGCTTTGAGACCTAAGCTTGAAAGGAACCTGACATGTTGAGTACCAGAGTAATCTGAAAGGTAGTTTCGCATTGGATGTGATTCCTCGAATCCGAAACCTTTTCCAGTTCAACTTCAATCTAAGACAGCAGTGCTGATTTAAAGTCAGATGATTTGACTAAAAAAAAATATCTGCCACTGTCATCCGGAAAACCAATTTCTTTTATCTCATTAAGAACGTTGGCAGAATGAGAAACAGTTATACAGGTCTACAGAATATTTTATCCCAATACACAAAGTTTCATTTCCCGTAGAACTCTATTAAGACTTACTGCTTGTTTGGATGAAGCGTTTGTTGATAGAGCTTTTGTTAGTAGAGTTTGTCAGTAAAATTTTTTTGAGAAGAACTTTTCAGAGAAATTAGTTGACTATTTAACTGTTATTTTAAAAAAAAATTTTGAAAGAACTTCATACAATAAACTATTTGACAACATAAAAAAAAAAAGTATTTTTAATTTTAACTATATTTTATTGTGTAATAAAAATTATTTATGCATATAAATATTATTTAAAATATATTAAATAATATGCAAAGCACAATATATTAATTATTATATAATTTTAAACCATATGAAACATAAATGAAAATATATCTAACCAAATCTTTTGTGTGGATTATAAAATAAGTAAAACTAATATCAAAAATAAATATTAAAACATATAAAAAAGTCAAATAATATTATATAAATCTCAAAATAAACGTGAAGATGAGTTTGTGGGTATTGTGGGAATTATATATAAAACATAAAAGTAAAAGGGACTAAAAAATAGGCTCATTAATTAATATGAAAAATCTACATGAAAAAATTTTTTTTAGAAGTTCCAAATTTGAGCTTTTTAAAAAGTTATATTTTAGCTGCCAAAAAAACTATATCTACTAAAAAATACTTCTTCATTTTACAACCAAACACTCATTTTTCTTAAAAAAAGTTTGTGGTGAAAAAAAGTGTTTATTCACCTTCCAAAAGCTCAACCAAACAGGCACCTCAATATTTTAGTCTTTACTGCTCTTTATTCCATATAATACCCACATTGACACCATATTTGTTCACAATAGATACTGTATTGGTATACACCAATATCTAATTCTTATGACACCAATCCATCTATCCATATGCGAAACTTACAAAAAAATATACAATGTTCAACCATATATACCATCAAGATCCCTAAACTGTCTAACTCAATGGTTCTATGCCAGAGTGGAGACCTATACTAAGTTTTTCTTGTTTCTTTACACTACCCACTACACTTTCCCTTCTACGAAATAAATGTTGGAACTTGGAACACTAAGAGATGGTAAAGAAGAGATCATCAAGCTATGCCTATGAAACCTCCTTTCACTCACTTCTTCATGTACTATACCGATCAAGCCACGAAGTCAGGCAACAGCTGTGCAGCAAACCCCTTCCGGTTGTCAATGTTGATACTGTCATAGGCAGTAGAAGAATGCGGTGTAGAAGTATTAATGGTTCCAAACTCGGTTGGCTCAGCAAGTTCTGCTCTTCTTCCCAGTTGAATGGTTTGATTAGGAAGAAAACTTTGGTGCGCGGCAGATAAGGGAATATTCTCACAGTGAGGAAGGCCAAGAGTAAGAGAGACACCATTGCCTGAGAACCTGGGTGTGAACTGCTCTGCTTGGAACCTTCCGATTTCACCGATTGGGTATTGCCCGAAACCTCCAATGAAGTTGGTCTGACCTCCCATGAATGAGTACCCATCTCTACCCTGCTTCTCATTTCCAAATTTCAAAGAAATCTGATCGTTGCTTGCCTCATAAGGCTTGATATCCATGCCAATGGACGGTACAGTAATCGAGGATTGCATCACTTCAATGCCCCTTGGTTTCTTTGGACTTCCTTGTGTAATTCCTTCTAACTCTCCTATGAAGGAAAAACCAGACTGGTTTGGGACATTTCCTCTCATTGTAGATGTAGAAGTTGCAGATATTGAGATTCCAGGAGTGTTAGGGTTTGGTGAATTGTCTAAGGACTTGAGACTCTTGGTTTGGTTTTCATTGCCAGAACTCTTCTCTTGTGGAGCTGACTTTGAAGCCGAATCTTCATTCTGTTCACTCTTGCTTGTTTTCTCCTCTGATCCATTCTGTTCTTGTTCCTTAATTTCCTCCAAGTACATTTCTTCCACCATTGGCTTCCAAAGCCGAACACGAGCATTGATGAACCAATTAGAAACCTGAAACAGAAAGTTCAAAGAAAATTTGATCATAGGAACTAAGACAAAATAGCTTAAACAAATGTGAAAGAGTTGGGACATGCCTGATTCCTTGTAAGCCCTGTCTGTTTTGCTAACATGTGTTTGTCTGAATCCTTGGGATATCTGAAACACAAGTTCAACAAGTTGTTAAGTTTCGAGGAAAACAAACTAAACGTAAGTGTTTTTGACGTTGAAGTGATTAAATAGGACCAGAAAGACAGAACTTCCAAATGAAAAACTGAAGAAACCAAATGGGAATGTGAGAAATTTTCAGTGAGCTTACGGATGGAGGAAGTGCTCAAAAAGCCAAGCGCGAAGAACAGAAATTGATCTTTCAGGCAATCCTCTTTGGGGTCTCCAAGCATTGTGCTGGATCATTCCCAACTGTTGAAGCGCTCGCTGTTGCCGAAGCTGATGATCAACATACTTGAGCCTCGAACCCTCGATCTTCCCTCCTAGGCAATCTTCCTCGCCCAAGCTCTTATTTGCAGCTTTAATTTGACCTGTTATCGCATCTTTCAAGCACCGAAACTGCTTCGAGATTGTTTGAAGTGCCAAACCTGTGTAAGTCTTTGCCGAACCAATTCCTGCCAATTGCTCGAAAGAAGATATCACTACCTGCATTTGGAGATGGTACTGCCTGTACCTTTGCTCCACCTTCATATAACAGAACAGTTGAAGTAAGGAGGAGTTATTTCAATTGATGGTTGTAAATTGTAATACAGGTTAATGGGTTCGATTTAACCTCTGCAACTCCCCAGGTTCCTTATAAGTTGGAAACTCGAGAAATTCAAGTTCTTTATTTATTGCTAATGTCTACTTGGACATTCTTATAAAGTGAGTTTGGAGGTCGGACTCGCAGGAAAAGATATTGTTGTCTATCGAAAACCAGGTTCCAGAGAGGTGGGACTTAATTCAAAAGTTTTTAAGACCATATCATACTGAAAACACCACCTGACACAAATTTGGAATCAATTTCCTTTAATGGAACTCTGCTATTGAAAGAGACCCAACTCAATTTCCTTGTACTCTCTCAACAAATAAAACCTTAGAGCACTTGTAATACCATTCATCGAAACTTCATCATTTTCCGCTAACCAGACTACATCTTATACCAAAAAAAAAAGCCATAAAAACCCATCGACAAGAACGCACAAAATGAATAGTTATGACGTACCTCGTCAAGTATGCTCATAAGCTTTGCCTTTTTCATCTGAATTTCCTGTCTCTCTGCAGTACTAAGCTCCGCTCCACGCTTCCCGTTTGCTTCTAAACTGCCAGACCCTTCGCCGGCCGGTGATTCTCCGGCGACCTTATTACCGCTGCTAGTTTTAGTTCTACCACTCTTCTTTGGCAACTCACTTCTGATTCCAGTATTATTCACGTTAACAACTTCATCAAGAAGCTCCTGAGCGGCCTGCAGGTACTTGGAGCTCGACAACACACCTTGCATACCCGAAATACCATTTGTCACACCCGAACCAGACGACACCGACCCACCAGAAGCCCTCATATCTTCTCCAGACAAAGTTTGAGCCTGCGATCCATAACCAGGCTGTTGCTGCGAGGAGAGACTCAAGGAGAGACCTTGCTGGGCGCGTGGAACTTCACGCGCGGTCGAGGCAGGATCAATTTGATTGTAAAAATTGTAGTGGACCCGAGGGATGAGTCCATGCAAAGTTGAAGAATTATTGTGGGAGCTAGGGTCTAAGGGAATTCCGACGAATTGTTGGGTGTTGGGATGAGCGTCAGAGAGATGTGGAGGTTGAGAAAGATTGGTGGGGGCGACGGAGTTGAGAAACACTAGGTTGCTGGTCGGAGGAGCAGTAGGAGAACGGCTGTCGGAGTATTGGACATAAGTAGGGTTCATGAGTACGAGGGTTTGGAGTCCCTCAGCTGACGCTGCAGCAGCAGCTTGAATTTCGGGATTCCCATGAAAGAACGTCGCCATCTGGTTCGATTTGTTCGTGAAAAACTATGATCTTCTCTTCTGAAAAAGAGACAGCGTTATTAGCCGGTCTTTACATCCACATCTCATATACTGCTACTAGCACATACTTAACCTCCAAATACATGCACATACTTATACGTGCACAAGATATAGCTACGTACGCATACGCGTAGAAGATACCTTAAGAGTTTTGGGTGCTTTTCAGATCAGCCCATCAAGGAGACTTGAGAATTGATGAGTGCTTCAGACAGTGATTAAGCTAGTCGGTATAAAATGCTTTTCTGCTCAACCGTGGCTTGGAACTGAAGAAACATGAAAAAGGTTAGTGAATATACCAAGATTTGAGGATCGAAGATTAAAGAGTTTCCTATACTAACTGAAAACATTTGGAGCACATATGTGATTATATTGATGTTAAGCACTTCTACTTCTAGAGCTTCTATATGTTCCATCTAGAAGAAGAAGTGATAAAAGAGAAGGGAAAGTACAAGGATATATGCTGTTTATATGGAGAATTAAAGAAAACAGAAATGGAAGAGAGAAAGAGAGAGAGAGAATGGTACAAAGATCGATAGGGAAAGAGAAAGACAAGGTGTTGATTATAGTAAGAGTTTTATATCATTGGAACCTGTTGTGATGGAAATCTTCGCGTGCACGTGCTTCATGATCATCTCCGCTGCAATGGAGAAGAAAGAATTTTCATTTACAATGACCTAAAGTCCTTCAATTGATCAGAGAGATAAAGAGAAAGGGAAAGGAGGGAGTTATATATATACTGCTATGACTGATATAATTTGACAATGAAAGAAGTACATCAGAAACACAAAAACACCGCACCTACCATGTCTGTGATTATCTGTGTATATGGTATCTATGTATCTAAATATCCTATAATATTTTTCAGTCTCGGCACTTTGTCAGACTCAAATCTCTGCAACACCCCACTGAAAAGGAGAACAGAGAAATGAAAAGAAAGATGGGGTTAAATTAAAAAGGCAGAGAAAAAAAAGATACCCATCTTTATTCACTAGTTGTCCATTATTGCATGAAGCTATTTTTCTTGCATAAAAGGATTGAAGATATATTTGGAGGAATTTCTATGACTAAGGGTAGTCGAGAAATTTTACACAGAGAACAAATTCTCTATATAAGAAACATAATTATATATGACAAGTAGTGTTTCTGCTCCGGTTAGGAGTGGGGGTGTGCAAATAATAAACTATATGAAGGGGTTGTTATCCACACACCACAGTCATCCTTCCCCCCTCTCTCTTTTATGGCCTTTGAGTGAGGTAGTGCCTGCGAAGAGATCAAAACAATGGAGCTTCTTCGATTTGACCCCAACCCTTTGAGAGAGAAAGAGATACGAAGAAGAAAGCTGTATGCGTATGCCAGTATATCTTCAATAAAAACAAGGACTGCATGAAAAATTAGAGAACAGAAAAGGATAGCGATTTCAAGGTGTGTGAGAAGATAACAGATGAAGAACGAGGAAACGTCTCCTTCCAAATCCCAAAAGATTAAATTGATTATTAACAAAAGAAAGAAAGAAAGAAAGATGATGACGAAGATGATGATGATGAAAACTGTGTGGGGTTGAAATTGAGGGGTTCCTTTATTGTTCAATTCAATAATAAATATCTCTTTGTCCTTTTCATACTCCTGTGTGTATTTCCACTTCTTATCTTCCATTTTAATTTCTGAAATTTATGTTTTTCTTTCCTTTTTATGTGGTTGGATTCAAGAGTTTGAAGATAAAGCAATTAAATTGCCAAGGAACACAGAGCCAACCACTACAATACACCTACTTTAATGCTCAAAAAGTTTACATCTAATTATATGCCAAAAGAGATTTATATTTATAGAAATATACGTCCATTCTAGTATCGATACGCAGGTCTATACACATATAACATCAAATCATATACTCTTATATAGTATGACTCCTTAGGAAAGATCGGTTTTCCTCTGCTTTAATTCTCAACTACATCTAGATTGAATTTAGAGCAACTTGAAAAAAATTTTACCAACATATATAAACTGGGTGCACAGATACTAAAATTGTCAAATCTGATGCATATCATTCATGTCTAATTTGCAAAATTCAACAGTGGGTCCAAGTCCTGATCAAATGCATTCCAAAATACAAGGGCCCTACCTTTAATTTTTCCTATTTTTTGTTATTACATGGATATTTATTTTGGTGTTGAAGAATCAATACCTACCATGCACCAGCAAATGATAAAAGCTAGTTTGTATCTAGTTCAATTTGTTTGCAGTAACTGTATTTCCTCTCCACCACTTTGTGTCTTTTTCCTATTATTCTTTTCTACTTTTTTAAGCACCTCTTCAAAACTCCATAGCACCCTAACTTGCTGCGGAGACGGAAAACAAAAAAGGGTTACTAGAAAAATTAGAAAATCATTTTAAAAGGTAACAATAAAGACACAGAATCGAGGTCTTGGAAGCTGTATAAGACCACTGTCTTAAATCTTCCATCACCATCAGAGACTATGACTGTAAAAGCTTCGATGGGAATGTGACTGGTATTTAAACCAGGTCACACTCGCTAATGGAAATCTGGTAAACAAATGGGTGGCAGCAGGTGCTAAATTTAGTATTTATAATTTTTGGTTTTAGTATTCCTGTCATCTTGTGACGTGCATCATCTCATTAAATCTTTTATTTTAGTTATTTCATTCCAATTCTATTCTATTAAATTTTATTTATATATTTATATAATTTACATAAATATATAAATAAAATTTAATAAAATATAATAAAAATATAGAATTTAATCCTGTGCATCACCTTTAGCCGTGTCAGGTACTAATTTTTCCAAGTCATTCAGTCAATTCATGTTTTCCCAAGCTTCTTTAATCAAAACCTGCTAAGAGCTTGGAAATCTTTTTTCCTGTCACGCAGACACTTCACTAATTTCACCACTGCGGAAAGCTGCCACAAAAAGTGCGCTTATCTCACCTATCTGAAGTACCCATCAAGAATTGAATGAGCTCAGAAACTATGGATTGGGTAATGTCTTTCTTGAAAGATATCAGTCTGTCCAATCCTTGTTGAGAATAGCATAAAAGCTGACTTTCTCAGTCATGTTGTGTACGCTGCATAGATTCTACGACTAACAAAGGTGACATTTATGCTTTGCAAGAGTAATGTGCGCCTTGTACAATCAAGAAACTGATGCAGTTCTCGTGGAATTGAATGTCTTTCCCCTAATTTCTATGCTATAATTGTCCACGAAGTTTCATCAACGCCAGGATTTAGGTTCTCACAAATTAGACTTTCGTAAGAACATTTTCACATGTATAATCATTTAACTATTGTTTTCCCAACTGCGTCCTCCCCTCACTCCCCTCAATTTTTCCTCATCATCTTTCTAAACAATAGGATTAGTGAGAACTAATAATTTAATTGGCTACTAAATTGTGTATTAAAAGGTGAAACCATCAAATCTACCACATGAATTGTCCATGTCAAGAAACATATGCATATATATTAATGCAAAGCAGACGCTACTCATGCACCTAAAAGTCAAATCCCTCTTTTGTATCTAGCGACAGAGCATATTTTTCTAGTATTATTCCTCTTAATTGATGATCGGGTTAGAAAATATGGAGAGGAAGTTTCCATAATGGGATCTAGTTAGATAGCAAAGTTCCTGACCCTTATTATGTACGATGGTGACTTTTGATACCTTTCATAAAATCGATTCAAATAACAACTTTGAAGGGTGTTCACTTTAATATGATATGGTTGTTATTGTTAATTCATTGTTTTCTTAGTCCATGTCGCTGTTTTGGCAATAATCTCAAATCTAAATCTTCATCAACATTACATTTGTTTAAAACCCTAGTACATGCTCGTACTCATATGTTCCCTAAGTGGTTAATTAGTCGATTACATAACATTTTCTTAGTGGAACACACCACATCATTTCCAGGCAAAGCTCTTCCATTGCATTTCATCCCACTAGATCGAATATTCTATAAATCCTTCTCCCTTGGAAGCAGTGGTGGTAGCCCGAGGGAGCTACCGCTATCCTTGCTTATCTGAGATTTGAATTTTAAGTGAGATATTCAGAATGTAAAATTGTACCAATAGCGTCGGCGACAAAAACTTTTAGTGAATTTTTGAATTCACCCCTCCTTAAAAATTATCCGAACTTCGCCACTTCTCGGAAAAGTATTTGGAGAAAAGTACGTATATTTCAAGCTAGTAAGTGGTGATGATCTTTTAATGTGACTAGCCTCATAGTATTTGTTTTTCTTGTGTCAGTTTTAAGGAAATCCAAATTTGTTTGGAAGAGAAAATGACCGCTACTAATTAAAGAAGAAAACACTTGAATGGATACATATTTTGTTACGACAATTAATACGTAATATTATATTCGCATAAACATATTTCGTGTCAAAAGGTCCTAATTGCATCATCGTCATCGTAAACATCATCATCACCTCGTTGATTTCTGTTTAATGATGCATATATCCGAATAATATAAGAGCCATTCCTTTATATGACACAGTCACTGAAGTGAGGACATGTGGACCACTCTTACTAATCTTCACCATTACGTTGGTGACTTGTCTCTTAAATGGGTCATCACCAAATTGAGAGCAAATAAAGCGAAAGAAGCTAACTAGTGTTATTCTCCGATATTTTTCCAATTGCTAAAGTTAATTCAATATAGGGTCAAGAATAGAGAAAAATGCTTAGTGGAGAGGCATCCTTTCGGCAAGTTCTCTTTAACACACTCCAATATACTCCTTTCCTTTGTTAAGGCTTTTTGATCTTCTTCAACAAAGCGGTGCATTGAGAACTTTGATTTATGCTCAGCTCATTTGAATCTTCTATCCTTTCTGACATCTAAAAAAATTTTACACAAATATTGAAACGGGTTGTAATAATAATCAAATTTATACTTTTCAAAAAATTAATAACCAAATTTATTACATTTTCACCGACAGCAAAAATTTCTCTCTAAATAAACATTGTTTATTCATTCAAATAAACAATGTTTAGTGCAAGATTAAGATCTAATGAAGGATAAAAAATGTAACACATAAGAAATACATCAGAGTTATTTCTTAAGAAATATATTTATATGGTTTCTCATATCACTTGTATTTGTAATGTTGAGTCGTTATCTATTTTTGTTTTATGGTGCGTTAGCTTTTGACTTTTGTTTGTCCCAACTTTAGATTGGGCTCTTTTCTTCTCTGTTTTTTAGAGATCATTTCACTTAGTGTAAGATGTCTTTATGTTTTTCAACTTATTCCTAGTTGTTCTCCTCTATCGATGTTATTGACAGTTGTTCTCGTCAAAGAAAGAGTCATCTGTGCTATATAACTTTAATTTGAAGAAAATATTTAAATTCTAACTTTAGAGAAACATTAGACATTCATAGTATATGATTTTAGTTAATAACTTCTTGTTAAACACTAACAATATTATTGTTCACAAAATAAATGTGATGTTGAGAGTTGTACTTATTTTAATATCCCAAATTTTGCCTTGTAACTTTTACTCGTGTATCTAGTGTAACATTAATTAATACGTAATTTTCTTATATTACAACAACAACATTCACTAAAAGATATTTATTGGTAAGGCAAGAAGACGAAGAAGTAATCATTGAACCACCTTCCATTATATTTGTGAGTTGGCACTCTGAAATCACAATTTAAAGGAATTTTTATTTGCTTGTAACGAATACACTTTCTCAAAATTAAAGCACAAAGTGGGCCCAGACGAGACGACAGCAAAGAAGTAGCATGCACCCAATTACAAGACCCGAAATGTACCAATTATCACAATACTGAAAAAACACTTTATTAAATATTATTAAGCAATTAATCACCAACACTTAAAATACTCTCTTCCGGGATCATATTACGAAAATATCTTCTAAAATGCCTGTAAAATTCTCCAAAGTGGTATTTTGGATTCATGGCGCTACTCGGTGCCTTGTTTCCAATAATTATGTGCTTTACGAAAGAAATACAAAAGGTGTTAGGTGGGTATCCTCATCCAAAATCCTATTCTACCTTTTTCTTGACATTATTTTTTATTTGCTACGAAACGAACCATGTCGAGAATTTTGTCATAATCAAACTTTAACTATTAGATCCTAGCTACTTGTTGCAAAACTCTCTCATTATTAAACAACATTCAAAAGAGATTCCATTAGTAAGGTTAATATTAATCCCACTCAATGCTTGTTGGCCACCAACAATAGAGAAGTAGCTATCACTTTGGGGATGGACACCACCAACATTCAAAAGAGATCTTCGGTTTTTTAGTCCTTTTTCTTGTCTTATTCATTAAGGTATTATTCCAATGAACTTCTAAATTAACTGCTGATTAGTTCTGATTATAGAATTAATGCTAAATTAAAAACTCCTCCAACGACTGATTCAAGCTCTTTGTAATACGAATGGACCCATGTGTGGGATTTAGCAGCTAGAAAATGGAAGAAGCTGCTGCTTAGCTCTCTACCAATCTACTTGTGTGGTTTTCTTGTTTGTCTTGTTTTGGATTAAGAGAATAACTGCTTTATACTGTTATATGAATTTTAAAGAATTGTAGGGGTGTAGTAGTTTCGTAAAAATTTTCGATTTATCGCAGTCGTTTTTAACACAATCAAAAACAAAAAAATTAAACGCACAAATATAAATCAACACCAAAATTTGGTAATGCAGTTCGGCACGCCTTGCATATGTCTACGAGGCCTTCACCCAACTTAATTCTTTCACTAATGACAATAGTATTTTGCAAGGCTTTACTAAGCCGACACCACTCAACCCTTGACACTATCCCTCATCCTCACAACCCGTGAAAGAATTTCATACCCAATAATACGACCAACTCGTGTTAACCTCAACAGAGGATTTTTCT
>JANQAP020000150.1:2695283-2711209 GCA_026874005.2 Erythroxylum coriaceum
TTTAGTTAATAACTAAATTATTGTGGTTGTATAAATATAAATTAATTTAGTTAATAACTAAATTATTGTGGTATATTCTTTGAAAAATTTTGTGTAAAAATTTTGGTGTAAAACTTTGGTATAGAATGGTTGGAGTAACACCAAATTTAGTGTAAAAAGATTATAAGAATATTTTATTTTACACCAAATTTAGTGTAAAAATTTGGTATAATGGTTGGAGATGGCCTCAGCTTTTATTTCCAAATTATGCAAGTAAGATTTTTTTTCAGGACGGAAACCACATTACATTAACCGGAGGGTTAAATAATCCTAAATGACGATCACATATAACTAAGCTCAGTTCATCTTCTTACAGCAAACCAACCCCACATGAGGATACAAACAAAGAGGACAGCGGACGGACGGCTTCAGTACTAATCTTTCCCGAACGAGCTACGATAGCATATTAGTCTATGTTTAGTTAGACGTAAAATTTTTAATGAAATAAAATAAAATAGTTTTTAATAGAATAAAACGTAAATGAATGTAATATTAAAAAATTGATGTTTGGAAATGATGAAAAAATTCATAATATAATATAGTGAAATGTTGTTTGGATGAAAGATTTATAATGTAATATAGTGTAAACTTATTTATCATTTTACATTTTATCTTAAACCTTTCAAATTGAAATTTTTTATTTTTATTATTTAAGAAAAAATGGATATAATATGAAACTCTTCTCTTTCGTCTTATTCTATTCTATTCCATTATAAATCTTCATCCCAAACAACAAAATAATATTACATTTCATTTTATTCTATTAATAAACTCCTAACTATGCATACCCTTAGTTTAAGCACTTGCGTCCCCAAGAAACGGGAAATCATGAGGTTCAATCCTTTCCAAGTGCCTAGGGAAGAGAGAGAGAGAGAGAGAGAGAGAGCAATCAGAGTTCAAGACTTCTAAGTATTAAATACTGCACTAACGTTATTTAAATCATGTGACAGTTACCTCTAAGTTAACAACCCCTGACGACAAGCTACTAAGGAACTTAAGGCTGCTGGGAACCTGATGCTGAGTAGGGAGTCAGCGATCAATCAGCAGTTGATCAATTAAGTATGTGACGACTCCTTGTGCGCAGAAGTGTACAGGCTACGTAAGAACCTGAGGAGTCTTGGGGTTCCAGATTTACATCCTCTAGGATTCTTAGGGTGGGGTCTTAGAGACTTAGGATTAGTCCGACTAAACTAGGATACCTAATGTAATCCAAAAAAAAAAAAAGGAGCAGCAATATAAAAACCAAGGCAGCAATTGCTAAGGGCATCAGTACACGTTCGACATTACAGGTATCGATTTCTTTATGTTGTTAATCGAGGAAACTTCGGATGTTATTCAATAAGAAAAAGCTTGATTAACTAGCACCAAACAAACTATGCTGCCAAGAATGTGAACGTGGAGGTAAGTATAAAACACAGGAGTAAAAATTTTGGGGCAAGCTAATTCAGAAAGGATATTCCTCGCATTTTAACTTCAAATATATGTCATCACTAATTACACAAGGCAACTACATTGAAACAACTACAAATTTGCATCTGGCTATGGCTATACAAAAATTAGTAGAAAATCAAAAAAAGAAACCCTCCACTCAACTACCAATCCTAGCAAGATTCTTACTTAACTATAAGGTTATCATACACAACAGAGCTGGTAACGATGACTTCACTTATTTACCAGCCATAAATTGGATTTTTTACTTGTGGAGGCAAGAGATGCAGGTCCTTACAGTGCTGCTTGTCATAGTCCCTCGTCCCAGGTATTGCTCCAGTACAAAGTCTAAGGAACTCATTCCCAGTAAGACAGTAGTGAGCAAATGCCAACCCTCCATCAGCCATTTCAGAAAGATTAGGCATTGAAACTGCTTTTGTTATACTCTTTTCCAATTTCTTATCATCTTTGGCATCATTCGCGACTCTGTCAAGCTCAGAGTATTGAATAAATCTATTGGTAGCCGCCTCCCACGAGAGATTATATCTTTGTTCTGGAGTCAGTGGTTGCGGTTCATTCTCTAATGCTTCCTTCACTTTCAAAACAAAGTCGTCAGACGTCTTGTATGTCAAGCAGTTTGGAAATGACCTGAAGAACTCATTAGATGGGTGATCTGCACATATAACAAACTTCCCCATCGCAAGCGCCTCAGCAGTAGCAGTGCAAAGCACATCACTGACACTGGGATTTATGAAAACTTTGTACCTTCAAGCCAAGAATAACATACTTAATAAAAAGAGAACAAAAAAAATCAGAAAATTAGAAAAATATGAGTAACAGACAACAATCCTCAGAATCTCAAGTGTTCTCAACATAAAAATTTCAAGAAGGTATGAGGTCACCATAGTTAAAGAAAGGATGATAGTGAGTATACGGAATTTTCAGTAATAGAAGGCATTTCATGGAACTTATCTCAGCATGAAATTCATACTCCATTACAGCAAGTATATTTTCTCCCCAAATTTCCAAAAAAAAGTATATTTTCTCCCTTTTTTCAAATTTCTTAAATTTATAATTAAGTCAAAAGTAATTCCAAGTTTACTCTTTTTCCCCTTCCCACTCCCTGACCTAAGCATATTCGTAAAATCAGCATCCTTCTCAATAAATTTTGCACTGAACTAAATAAGAAACTTAACACACTTCATGTGAGATTACGAGGAACGTACCCAAGAAGAGAATCATCTGCATGGTCTCTCCCTTTCAGAAAGTTGAGATTCAAATCCAACCTTTTGGCGGTACTCTGGACTTCATGTGCATCCTCCCCATTCCCAAAAACATCCAGCTTGAAGCCATCGAGATCATTCCTGTGCTTTGCTAGCAAATCTATCAATTCCCTGTATCCCTTGGCCCAGACCATCTTCCCAAGGAAATATGCCCCCTTTGAGAATGCTTGCTGTCCAAGTTCCCTTTCAGCTGCGACTTTTTCTCCTATTTTCAAAAATTTAGGATTCACACCATGCACATTGCAGATCACAGACTTGGGTAAGTCCTGAGTGGCAGCAGAGAGGCGAAGGACCTGAACATCAATACACAAGACAAATTAGTCTCTACAATCAAAGACTCCAACCCTTAATAAATGTTGGATAATGTTTCTGTCAAAAAGATTAGAAAGGTGCCCATCACTTCATGAGAGTACCCAAATCACCATCTAGCAGAAAATAATTTTGCCTAAGCTTTCTGGGATCCGGCTCAAAAACAGAATAGTCTGTTTACCTTGTGGCAGTATGCTCGTGTAACCCAATTGTTTATGTGCTTGACAAAGAAGGCTTGAAGAGCACCATTCTTCTCCCTCTTGATGTATTCCAAGTAATTAGTGTGGACAACACCGACAACATAGTTGAACTTATCAGTCCAACGCTTACCATGATGATACCAATTTAAATGTTCAGGCTCTTCCAAGATGGCAATGTCAACATCCTTCGAGGGAATAAACTGAGAAGTATCTCCCGCAGGAATGATGCTTCTCCTCGATTTAGAAAACTGAAACAATCAAAGAGCATTAACATACTGCCAAGAGTTCAATAGCATTACAAGACAACAAATAAGTTAATTAACAATTAGTTACCTTTCCAGGATAAAAGGATATTTTGAAGTTAGCCCTAAACCCAATCCTTTCCTCAAGCCATTTATGTATGTAATTCTCCTGCTCTACTGGTGAACTAAAAGTCAGATTGTTGGGGTAAACTAGCTCTTGATCGGATTTACAAAGCCAAGGAACCAACAAAGTGACCTTCTGTTTTTCAGATTTTGCTAAATATGCTGCCCGAAAAAGTGGATTCACAGCCGTTCCTGTCATCCATGGAAGACTAGCAGTTGTGACAATTGCAACATGCCTCTTCCCATCTGAAGGGCTTTGCTTTGACACATCTGTCCAAAAGCCACCATCACAGCAATGTCCTGTACTCCTAAGAACACTAGCTATTCTCTTATCCAGTTCATCATTCACATTCTCATTCTCAAGGAAGGAGGATTCTCCATCCAATAATGGTGGCAGAAAGAGTTGGTTCTTACGTCTACAACACAAGCTTTCAATTATCCTGTCGCAGATATCTGAATCAATTGAAAACTGCAGTTAGATTTTGATAGGACACTATCAGAGCATTTTCTTTACCAAAATGATATGGCAGATATAGTCAAAGGGCTGCAAAGATCTACTATTCTGAGCAACAACACATCCACGAAATTTCTAATGTTCCTATCTTTTCTTTACTTTTTCCCTCAGTGAGGTCATGCTCATGTTCCTATTAATAACTCATCCATTGACAATAAAGAAATGAATTAAGGCCCTATTTTATATTCCGTCGGTTGGGTAAAGGCCAATTTTCAAACTAAAAAAAATTGCTCAGGGATTTGATTCCTTATAATTAACAGAGATTTTTGACCTAAAGGGGTGAATTAAAAGCTAAAGTTTAGTCCTGCAACAAGAAAAAGGAAGCTTTCCGAAAGAGTATTGATTGATACGAGTGTTTTAAAAGATCTAACAATCAGATAAACTATAAATATTTTGTTTAAAAGATAATGTTTAATAAGGTAAGGTACTTAATTTAGATGCAACACAAAGTCTAACAGAGAAAAGCATTTTTCTCAGATACAATTAGTGTGAACTGCAAAATCTGAAAAGAATATCAAATAAAGAAAAACTCAATGCTACAGAAAAAATTTAAGGATGACATGGAGCAGTTAATTCACTAATGATTCCAATTTTCTACCACTATATATCTTTAAACAACACAATCCTTTTACCCAAGGTCCTGGTTTCCATTAACAAATAGTTTTATATGCTAGTATATCATGTTCCTGAGGTCCACCCAGTTCATCAAGCCCTTCTAGAAAAAGAAAAATATGGTAACATATTATCTCGGATTTGCAAAGCAACAGAAATGCATTTTATATTTTTATGCACCAGAATAATCCATTGAATCTCAATCATTATGCCTCTGCCACTCAAATAATATATCTCAAATGAAAAGAGGAAAAGAGGACATTGTACATGCCTCTTCTTACACCAAGTTGATCCAAAAAGGGCTCTGATTGCCTAACCAAACATGCTAAAAGTTCTGGGACATCCAGCGGCAGTACTTCCTGCATAAGACAAAGACAAGAGAATATTCAGACCAATATACAGAAGCGAAGGGTCGTACATTTAGAATGAGAAATTCTCAGCATGGTAACTCTATTGCAAATGTATGCCTGAACATTATAACCCCAACAACATCACATGGGTTATGGAGATTAAAAATAAATGATTGACTTCCTATCATCCTCTGTCTACAAAATCTTGTCAGGGGAATTGAGATATTTAAGACAAATTTCGTTACAAATAAACATAAAAGCCTAAGAATGTTAGGAGCATCCAACTCCTAAACAAGTTGCCAAAGAGCCTTGCTTTGCAGGACGTAGGAGAAATTGATATCAAGCTGTTACTTTTCTTCATAACTCACAAAATAGAAAACAAAGCAAAATACCCCTCAAAGCCATGAACATTATCTAGGACAATGTCTATATGCTATATGAGGAAAACCCTATAAGCTGAAAGACATGAATGTCACAACAACAGACAGGAAATCTCTTCCATGGTAGATTTAAACCCAGTATAACAGCATTCCTCATTGCTTGAGTTGTATGTTGTTGCATACATAGAAACCCAACAGACATCTTGGTTTAACAAGAATCAGAAACAGGAGTCTTCAAAGAAACTCAAAAAGACGGTGACTGAACAAAAGTAATGCACAAACAAAGAGAAAAGTATACAACACATTTGAAGGGCACTATAGTGTTGTACAGATAATCAAGCAAAAAAAGGCGGAAAATCAAGATTCCCTTTCTCTGATGGAATGTTTGTATCGACCCACCCCAAATGAAAGCATTTTTTTCATAGACTGTGTGTTGATTCAGACACCTAACCTGTGACTCATGTGGCTCCTTGCGGATTGCTTTCTGCAAAAAGCCAAAGCACATAAACATATCATCAGAATATACGTTAAAAATAAGATCAACCTGAATGCAATGAAGTCCAAGTAAAATGAGCCTTCGCATCATTAAATGATGCAAGGGTACAACAACTTCCACCAACCAAAATGTTAATACCAAACCAGACTTCAATTTACACCATGCAAATGAAAATGAAAGTAGAATAAAGCTTCAATTTTCCACTATTAAACATGGTTTTACTTAATATGATCCCAATAAATACTCTATTCCTCACATTATATGGTACAATACATTCTCCAGAAAAAATTAGCAACTTCTTCGCCCATAACAGTCAGAAACAACTTTATGATAGGAAAAAGAAGAGAACAACTGTTACACATAAGATTAACACCTTCAGATGACATATTTAGAAAAGAATCTTTATATAACAAATAAAATGGATCCTATATGCCTTGTTCTCTTTTGATTTAAACAAACTATCAAGATATTAGAATTCAATAATAGCATGAAGAGACTGAAAGAAATAAGGCATGGGTTGAATTTATATTCAAGTATATTGAGGGGAACAAATATGGTACTACGGTAATTTTCTATTTTTTAATGGTCATGCTTCCCTGCTGATTTCTCAATAATAATAAAAGACTATTCACTAATTGACTAGACGAAATCAACAGCCCTTTATAATTATAGCAAGTGTTCTTAAAGAGATTAATATTCCATGAAACCAACAGAAATGAATAGCAACCATTAAGCATGTGCAGTTTATTAAAAATGGGAAACAAAGAATTGAAAAGATTTGAGATTTATAAGGTCAAACGATAACACAATTCAAAATTACTGAAGAAGGAAAATCACTGCTTGTCTAATGACAATTATCAAATGTTTTAGGTGTTGTTTTAGATGTATTAGCAATACCTATTAACCTGAAAACGAAACACACTTCCTTCCAACCTCATATTTTCAGTGACTAATCAAAAGTAAGAGACATAAACTAGAATATGAAACCACTCCAAACCAAATCTACTCCAGTAAGTCGCATAGAAGCATCCTAATTCAACACTTCAAATATACACTATAAAAATTCCTTAACGAATACCTTATTTGGATGATAGATACTGAAAACCTAATAACAACGTGCTGTAATCGAAAACGTACCAAGCTGGATTTCACTTTCTCCACGAACTCACTATTCTTAAACCCTTCAAAGAACTCCGTTAATTCGCTTTTCTTCTCCAGTTCTCTCAACCGCCTCTTCAACGACCGAATAGGTTCCCATTCCCGAAATTGCCCTCGCTCCTCCTCCTTATCCTCTCTCCAGAACTCCGTAAAACTAACTCTTCTCCTTCCTTGCCTAAACCTATCAAATTCCCGAATCCCACCCCTGTAACCGCCTTCTACCTCCGACACCAGGGCGTTTCTAATCGCCGATAAATCGATCCCTAGCCTCGCTGTAGGGGTCCACTTCTTCAAAACCTTCTTGCTTATCTCAGGCGCCGAGTACACCCGCCGGAACTCCGATATCTTCGGCTGCAATTTTTTCAGAAAGTCGATTTCCGAAGACGACGGCGGAGACCGGAGCGAGGGAACCAAGAACGGATTCGAAGCGGAGTTGATGAAGTTCTCGAATTCGCGGTCAAATGAGGATGCGAGGTTCTTGAAGGAATTGGCTCGCGCTCGCATCAGCTGAAGATCCGCGTCAGCCGAGTCGCGGACCTCGCGCCACCCCTTGGAGATAAAGGAGAAAGCCGTGTTCGCAGACGTCGACGGTGACACGTGGCCGTTCATGGAAGAATCCAGGGTTTAGGGTTGGTAATCTCGGAAGGGGGATTTTCTTCCAGGGTTTAGGGTTGGTAATCTCGGAAGGGGGATTTTTGAGCGAGTACTTGTAGCTGGATGCTGAGCAGTGGATGGGGCAACGAGGAAGTTTGAGGAGTTTTTTTTTGGGGAAATGTACAGGTGGTATGACACGTAGGATTGATTATGGTTTACAGAGATCTCGGTTGGTGACGTGGAATAACTCAAGTGAATTGGTGATGTGGGTTGTTTTGGTTGTTAGGAAGAATAGGGAACGTTCTGGACGGAAGGATATGCCATATGCGTATTATATGCCGTCTTGAGGAAGATTTGGAGTTTTGTTGAGTGTGCTCGGCTGCAAGGCGGTTGATGCGATCAATAACACGTGGACAACATCGGTTGATTGGTTTTTATGTTTTGATGATTCAGCGGAACGAACTCGTGGATTAACATAACAATCACATTGATCTCAACAACAGATAGGAGTTTTACTATTTATTGATATGTCCACTACCACCAATATTGACGGGTAACTGAAGAGGGAACGTTGGATGCATTACGCAGTATGTCGTTGACAATTCCATAGCCAGACTAGGCCAGACAGACGATCACGTTCAAAGCCGAAGCTAAGAAGCAAGTACGGGTACAACTCCACTTTCCTGGGTGGGTGGATGGATGGCTTCTGTGGGTCAATTGCAATGTGATCCCACATCATATTGTCCCATATTGCTGCAATTCACCATCCATGTCTTAGGAATTTTCTATTGCCTTACATCTATGGTTCGGTTGTCTGCTTCTGGACCAAAATTGAGGCGGTAGTTGTACAAGGTCTAAGGCCCATATGGTTGTGAAATAAGATAAAAAGTCAGAAAGGGGCAAGTTAAGCCACATACACCAGTCATAGCAATGCCACAATGCGTCTTGTATATTGATGTTGGATGTTGAGGCTATGTAATGGCCGTTTTAGACTTAGAGGATGGAATCTAAGGTTACGAACGGTGGATGTAGGTTTTTGGCCTGATTCTAGTTTCTTGACTAATTGATTGAGAATGTAGGACAATGAACTAGAAGATTCAGGGGTTTTATTGGCTGTTCTGGATGGTGTTATGGATAAGGTCAGGATGTTTGTTCTAGTCACCAAGAATAATTAGGATGTTCGTTTTATGTTGGATGGCAACGAAATTCCAACATTTTTAGCATAATTCCTCGTAAATTTATAATAAGAGATAAAAATAATAAATTTATTCATAATTGTCTAAATATTGAATTATTTAATAGCATTCAAATTATCTTAAATTATTAGGAATCGTTCAAAGATTTTAAATAAAATTAACGACTTTAAAGAATTTATAAAATTCAAGAAATAAAAAAAAATTTAGATTTGATATGAGTCAAAAATAATTTAATAAAATTTATTTTGATTGAGATTACATTCGAGCGTTAAATTAAATTTTTAATTTTTTAAAGATTTAGATATTAATTTTATTATATAACCTAAAATAATATTATTTTATTAAATGAATCAAAACAAAGATAACATGTATCTTATTGATCTAAATTGTATTTGTCTTTATCCCCCATATACCTGTTCCTCGACAAAGCACAAGGTGTCCGTCGTCACTGCCTATTGTTGTAAATGTCACGGTCGTCGACGCTGTACTCATCGCTGTTATCGCTTCTTTCTATTGTTGGGGGCTTTGTCTCACGTCTTTTTTATTTTCTCCCACATCACAATTTGTAAGCAATAAACACTGTTTTCTTTTTGCGAAGTCCAGGGGCATTTATGGATAAGTGGTTTTATCGTAGTTTAATTCCAGGATATCACAGAATCACTTGTAGTTTTAGCTTCTCAATGTTAATGTTCATGTAATTGCGTGAAATGTGTTCAAGGAAAAATGATTAACGAATTCCAATCCCATTCCATATATAATATGTATGGGTTTTGTTAACGAATTCAAATATCTTCTACCGTTGATAATGGTTTGGTTTTCATGTGATTGTAAACCAATTTAGTCTTGGAACACGAGTATTTTTTATTAAAAAACAAAAATGAAATGATTGTTATAACCTTTAATCTCAAAAGATTTAAGCATTTGCTTGAGAAGGCAATCATAAGTTATACATATCCATGATCACTTATGGATCATATAGACTTCAGGATGTTTATTACATCAGTTCAGCCAAATTTTAAGATGTCTACTCGAAGTACTGTTTACAAGGACATCTTCAAGATTTATGATACATAGAAAAGTTTCATATTAAAGACGTTAGTTAATGATCAATAAATTGCAATCACATCCAATATACGGATAACTAAAAATAAAAAGAAAGGTCATATAATTGTGACGTCACATTACATTAATAACAATTGGACTTTTATGTAATCGCATTCTAAGAGAAATAATGTTATTTGCTTTATTTTTATTTGTGCTTTGATTTTGTTATAATTGATTTTTGATTTGGTTCCTAAACGGTAGGTTCATTTGTATTTTAGCACATATGTAAGGGAAAGACTAACGAGTTTATTGGTAGATTATTTGATGGAATGGAACATCAATGCAAAACTATCAACAGTAACATTAGATAATTGCAACATAAATGATGTTATAATCAACAAAGATAAAATTAAGTTGCATATTAAAAGCTTATTGATGATGAGAGGTTCTTTCATATGCGTTGTTTTGTACATATGACGAATCTAATTAAAGGATGAGCTGGATATTATCAAAGCAGGAGTAAAATAAATTAAAAAAATACAGTGTATTGGAGTGTGATTATCTATATTTTACGTGTGTTTTAAACCACAAGTGTATGGTATAGTTGTAGGTAAAACTAGTAAGTACGAATCAATCTCATGAGGACTATAAGTACTAGTAATCGACTCTTTCTATTATCTAACTATTGAATAATATGATAATTTAATTTAAAACTAAATTAAACTAAAACTCAACACAATAATGAAACAAGGCAAAAATAACATAGATTAATCCAATATCAAATAACTAATACCTAAGTAATGAATCCTCCTAGGATCTCTTAAGTATTAACCCTTTATCATGTAATTCAATTATTGACCATTAGACCGTGAAAGGTCTTATCTTATGTTAATATATTTTTCAAGACTATTAATAACTAATCATTGGTTGATTAACAATTGTGTGAGTGACCGCGTATCTCAAAAACTCTTCAAAATTGTGATTTTACACATTCTCAGTAGCTTACACGGGCATAAGACACAACTGTGTATGTTACGTACTTACATGGGAGTGTACCTCCATATAGGCAAAAATAATGTCTTCGAAGCATTACATATTTACATTCTTTTACATGGTCCTTTATATGGTTGTATGAGTTGCTCACACAGAGTGCATGTCCAAAATAACTCCAATTCTTCCCCTTTATGCCATGATTTTACCCGAATATTTCCTCTTTTGATCCACAAAGGCAATTGAGACATGAAAACCACTTAAAACAAAATTAGTACCAAAAATAATATAAAATGCTCAAATAACAAACAAAATACACTTAATATGTGCATAAAAACATAATACATTAATAGTTCATAAAAAAATCCCCACACTTAAGTTTTTGTTTGTCTTCATGCAAATCATAATCCAAATTATCAGTTTAAAAAACATCCACTTATTATTAACTCAACATATCCATTTTTTCCCTAAATCATCATATCATATTAATTAAATTAACATATAATTAGATTCAAGTTATCGTGGAGCCAACTTTCATAAGTCAATATCAGTAGTAATCACATTGATAATCTTTTTGAAATAAAAAACACAAACTTCACACCGTCACAAAGGATTCACTCAATGCACTTAAAGGTTTGGGGTGGAAAATAAAACAAACTCTCAAATCATTATATAGAAGGATTTTTAACCATAAGCTTGCAACAAAATCACATCTCCACCACTTATAATTAATCCAGAAACAAAAATTAAAAGGTCTTTTTATAAGCTACAACGAGGCCTAGGTAAAGGCACGATAGGGATAATTAACATTAAAGGAAATTCACATAAACAAGATTGAATAAAACTTGGTTCTTCATAACATAGGTCCTTCAAACAATAAGTTTATTGGCAAAACACTAATTCTTCTCACTCTCCAACAAATATCATAAAATTTCTCTTTTTATTATTTTTTCAATATGCTCACAATAAATAATTTTCAACTTTTAAACTTCTTCGAGCAACTTTGAAAAGAATATAAAATTATACAAATAAAGCACTCAAGAAGAAACAAAATTTAAGGTCATTATATACCAACAATCATAAAAATATCAGAACCTTTCTTCTCAATATAACCCAAGTTTCAAGCAAACAAGTAAATGCAAATTCCTTCACAAAAATAATTAAAGGTATTTAAGAAAAATAAGGTAAAAGCTATCAATGTGGTTATAATCAATTAAGAAAAAGGTTAAGTCTGAAAAGTAGTTACTTATGAAGGATAAAGATAGGTTGGATAATAATTAAAGAAATAGGCTAAAACAACAGGTTAAATCTAAATGCCTTTATCATTTTAATGCCTCTAGTTTAAAAAAGGTGGTCTCAATATGAATAATAAAAGTAAGTTCTAGAATTATCCAACTATACATGATAACACACACTAAAGAATAAAAGAGTATAAAATAACGACATATTTGCTCTTAGCCTCAAAAGCTCACAAATAGGCTTCATTTAAGTAACGTGCAATTTTCATTCGAATTAACTATCTCAATAATTACTAAAAATAAGGCTTATAAAAGCAATTCTATTATAACTTTTCAACATTTTGCATACTAATTTAATTAAATAATCAATAATAACTTAAAGTCCTTCGAACAAATTTTAACTAAATTGAGATGTCAGTTAACAAGTATGAATAATAAGGATTCTAATAAGCTTAAGAAATTTGAAGGAAATTCTCAAAATTTTTGTTGACCTCTTTCCCACACTGAAAATTACAATAGGAGCACAAAAAAATCAAAGTAAATACAAAACATGAGAAAGTTATATTTTAGTGCTTCCCTAAAGACATTATGAATTCAATGAAAAGTCTATCCAGTATTGTGTATAATCATCCTTGCAAAATAAAAACAAAATGGGATAAATAGATAAAAAGAATAACAAAATAAAATCAAAATAAAACTATTATGGTAATAATAAATTTTAAATAAAATAAAATAACAGAAAAATAAATTAAGATAAATATAAAATAGTAAAAGAAATAAAAGAAAAAACCTAATAAAACATCTAGACTACCTTTATAGTTGTCAACCTATTAGTGAGTCTAGTACGTTGGTTACTATGGATCCTCAGGTCTTTGAGCATAATATTACTATGGAGCCGAAGATGATGCAGTCACTCCAAAAGGTAAAGGTGGTATAGACATCCCAAGGTGTCTTACCATCTGTAATATGACCTTCTCAATCCATTTATCATGGGCCTTTTGTCTCTCTATCTGCTCTGTTAATGTTAGCTAGTTCACTCGAATAGTGCAGTGGACTCCTAAGATCTGCTCTATGTACTTCTCCAGTCAAGCAATCTTCAGCTGGTCTTAATGTCCAGGTGGTGTCGACATCTCAAGTGATCCTGCACTAGCTAATAAGTCTAAATTCTTTTGATGCTCTGCCCCCGTATGTGACAATGGTGAGTCTTATCTCAGTAGTTGTTATGCTATATTAGGGTGATCCTCATCTTTTCCTGAAGTTGCCTACTCATCTGAATACTCGAAGTTGGTAGACGTCTTCTGTTAGTCCTCATCTCCCACACATTATGTGTATATTCCTCATAACATCTAATTTAAGGATGACTATGTTACCGAGTAGCCTGATCTGTGACAGGCTTTTAAAGACCCTCATCCTCTTCACCAATTGCGTCACATAGGATCTTATGCATATTGTCTCTATCTTCTTCTCCTTACTCTGAGGCCAAAAAAATTAGGCTAAGGTGTATCAGTGTCCTCTCATTCATACTTCACAGATATAACATATCCAATTTCTCGATGACTTCAAAGCTATCACCCTACCTACTCAAGGTATTAATCAAAAGCCTATAAGTGTACTTGAATTCTGGATGTCATAGGATGGATACCTTAGGTTTGTTGGGTTATAATTATCCTCCTTACTAATGATGCCACAAAAGTGATGGGCACACATCCTGTACAAAAAATCTATCTAAAGGCTCCTGTACTCCTATGTCTCCATGAAATCTTGATTGTAGAAACCCATTATCAGAGAGAAGTTTATGTAGTTCATCTCATCATATCTCCAAGCATCTTGAATTAGATTGTAGTTGGCCAGTCCCAATCGTGGCGGCCCTTTTTCATGAAGAAAATGAAGCACATCTTGAGCATAAGCTCTCAATATGTGGACTCCATAATCTCGAAGAATTGAGATTACACTATAACACTAATCAACTCCCGAACCTTCTTACGCTCACTACGTTATGTAATTGCGAAAAACATACAATTAAAAATCAAATTAAACTAAAAATGTAATTAATAAAATAATTATAAATTAAACTAATGACAAATTTAATAACACAGTTAACAAACATAATTAATCTAATTATGCAATTCCTAAAATTCAAATTTCAATTACACAATTTAACAATTAGACTTGTACTAAACACAATTAAAACCTAATTTAAGCAAAATACCAAATTAAAATGAAATTAAACTTGGAAATACTATCCAATTACTAGAAAAACTATAAGTTAAACCTAATATATCAAAACAATCATAATTTTCTTACCTAATGAGCAAAATTTGCATACCTAAATCAAATTTCATCTAATTCTCATACAATTCATCAAATTAATCCAATAATTTATATGGAAAAGAATGAAATTCAACTTATAAATGAAAATTAAGAACAAATATGCAACAATTGTGTATAGTGATTTAAGGTTGAAGAACCCTAAAGCTTGTAAAAATACTTTTATTTCCAAGTATAATTCATGTAATAGGCAAGAAAAACTTACTTGGGTATTGCAAAATCACTCAAAAACACTAGGCTACATTGAAGGAGGGAGAGGTGTAACAAGTAGGTGACAAAAGAGGAAGAGAGAAGTGGGAGAAAAGAAGAGGAATAGGTTTTTTTACGTATGTCACATACTTACATGCTCAGTTACATAGTCATGTAACTAACCGTGTAAGTCACTGTGTTATGTGATTGGTGATACATAGGTGTGTGATGTTTTGTGAAATTATATGGTCACATATATGGTTATGTGCATGATTGTGTAAGTCATTGTGAATATGCTACTTTTGACAGGGGCATATGTTGTGACATGTTTTAGAGAACCTAAAACACGCCCATGTAACTAACTTTAAATATGTGTGAAAATTTTTTTAAAAGCTCTAAGACTGTACACGATCATGTTCCAATGACCTTCTAGGTCACTGGAATCATGTAAAACATGAAATAATGAAATTTGTGTATACAAGGGTATGTATATGATTGTGTATAGTTAAAAATTCTTTAAAACTTCAAAATTTTTTGTTTAAAGTCACTAGAGTCAACAACACATACCAAAAACCAAAAAAAAGGCAAAGTCAAATGAAGATGCTTTATAACCTAACGTAAAACACACCGACAAAATAATGAAATCCTAACCTAAAGCTCAAAATTAAAAAAAAACAAATCAAAAAAACTATCTTAATTCTTGGGTTAACTTTCAAGTAGCTCTTTTTCTGTGTTTAACCTGACGTACCTATCATGTTCAAGGTGACATATAAAGATTAAGGATGTTATTTTTTTACCATGAGTTCCTTAACCTCTAAATTGATTACCTGCTTTTTTCCTTATGCTGCATTTTTTGTCCTTCTTTCTACCTTAAATTGGAAACAACCCTGACGGATCTTTAAAAGAAGAGTCCTACAAAACGTATAAAATTGAATCATCAAACATATCACTAGACTCATCAACATCAACATTAACAAGCAATGATTCATGAAATCAGACATTTTAAATACAACATCTTCATCCCTAATCCTAAGAACTAACTTGCCTTTACTAACATCAATAATCGACCTAATAGTGACAAAAAATGGTCGACCTAGAACTAGAGATACCTTTATGTAACATCCCGTTACCTATATGGCTAGAACAGTTATTTGTGAAACCTTTATGTGACTTAAGATAAATGCATGGTAGACATAAGTTATTTGTGACTACA
>JANQAP020000150.1:2724161-2735585 GCA_026874005.2 Erythroxylum coriaceum
GTTAAGTATTTTAAATTTAAATCCTATATTTGACACGTAAAAGATAACAATTGAAAATTGGATATGGAAATCAGTAACAGTTTTGTGGTGAAAGTGACCTTTTTTAACTACCGACAACCAATCAGAGTCTGAAATTTGTCCAAGTACTACAGTAACAATTCCTCCCTTGTCTATATCAACTAACTAATAATTTACCTTAACATCTGTTTCCAATCATATAGCTACTGGTAATAACACAGCTGTAGTACGTGTATAGTCCTGTTTTATTTTTCTAAATTTAAATAACGTGTGAAGTGCTGAACAGAAATATGCCATCTTATAGCACTCGCATTCCTTTCCTCTCCAATAGACAAGCGTAATTAGGGTACAATTAAGTCTTTGTCTAAGTTCCCTTACCCTTCAAGCACAAGCTTTGCAATCAAGAGTGCGATGACTCTTTAGTACATGTGCATTTTTTATAAATAATACTTATTTAAATATTACTGTTCATGAGTGCGCCCATTTATAATTATTTTTAAAAGCGTTGGAGGCATCTTTCAATTTAACATTTTTTAAACCTTATGCAAATGTTGTTTAATGCATGGATAAAATTCATTAAACTTAACACCAAGCATGAGTAGAGCTTCGCCGCAACTCTTAACTTAAGCATCAAAAATAAGAAATTCGTTTTATACTTTGAATTTTTTTCCTTTAAAAATGCATTTATAATCTAACAGATGGAATATAATATATTCCAATTACAAACTCGTACATGTGTTATGTATATTTGAAATAATTTCAAGAGGGTATTTAGGTCATTCTACATAGTCCCAAAAAGTCCATGGTTTGAGTCGAAAGTAAAGCGTGGCTTTTGCTACGTCCGTAAATTTCGCATCCACGTGGTCACATTAACGATCCTTGTTGCCTCCACTCGTAAAATTGCCCCCACAAGTACGTAGCCATGTTTTCTTAATATAAAACTCATAAAATGTACAAATAACACCGAAAAGGATGGACATGACAATCTTTTTTTGTCACAGTCTAAAATCGTATTATGGTTTTACAGAATTTCTATTTTACTTTTACCTGTCAAAACCGCAATGTTCTGTAAGGTACATATTAAATGTTACGGTTTTGCATAAACACGTCGATTAATATATACTTTCATGATTTTGAGATATCTAATTAAATATACTTTGTATTCGTTGTCAATGTCATATGCAATTAATGTTACAACTAAGCATTGCTAGAAAAGAAGTTATACATATATGGGTCCATCCACTTAACTTTTAATATTAGGGAGTTGTAAAATTGTTACAGGGCAATGCGTCTATCAGTTCTAATTAATTTAATTTTCACACCTATTGGTTACAAGGTTGAAAAATTTCAGAGAGACTGTGATGTGCCACGATACGGATTGGGGACTCCGCTTCATTTAATCAATTGGTTAAATAGATTTATGAGTTATTAAGATAAAAATAATGATTTTACCCTTCTACTTTGAGAAAAACAGGTTACAAGTGAACTGTTTTCGACCGAAATATGTTAAGACTTATAAGCAGAGCAACCTTTCGGCGGTCAAATGTCTGTGGCTAAGAAGACGGAAATGTCCTTTACTATATACACGACCCGGATCTGCGTACCGCGTGGTTGCAATGCAACTATTGGGAGATATAGAAGAAGAACACTCTGCTTGCTATGTGGCAATCTACTATCCAGAAGATTGGATACGAGACAAATAGATTCTCAACCAACCCAACCATCCATCTCTCTCTCTTTCTTTTATCGGTTCCCAAGGTTTATGTTCTTTTTATGACTGTTATTATTAATATTATTATCAATTCTCCACTTCTTTTTCCCTTTTTCCTCATCTCTTTGGTTAGTTTTGTTGAATGCTTCTTTGATCTCTTTATATCCAAATTTCATGGTTTCTTGTGCGATTTAACATTTCTTTTTTCACTTCTTCAGTTGTTTCTCTTCTTCTGTGAGTTAGTCTTTAGTCTTCACTCTGCACTTGTGTGTTTTGTTTTCTTCTCCTTCTTCAGCCTTTAGACATGTAGATTGGTATTAATCTGAATTGTGCTATTTTTTCTCACTCCCATGTAGGATGTGAGATGGGTATTGAACCAAACTTCAATGGAAGATGCTACTGTGTAGCTTATATTGTCTTTTTGGGTTGGCGCGTAACGAACCGAAGTGGAACAACTCCATAGATCTGCCATGAGAAGCTACCTTGTAAAGTTTGTAACTTTATCACTCGTATCACTAGCTATTGTGGTTTATGCACAGACAGACGCCAATGACTTGGCAATTCTCAAGTCATTTAGAGATGGGTTAGAGAACCCAGAAACCTTGGAGTGGCCTCAGAATGATGATGACCCATGTGGGCAACGTTGGAAACATGTGATCTGTTCTGGTTCGAGGGTCTCTCAGATTCAGGTTCAGGATATGAACCTAAAGGGTCCTTTGCCTCAAAACCTCAACAACCTGGTTATGTTGGAAAGATTGAGTCTTCAACGGAACCAATTCACAGGGCCTATTCCATCTCTCAGAGGACTGTCCAAGCTAATATACGCTTATTTGGATTACAATCAGTTCGATTCTATTCCATCTGATTTCTTTGATGGTTTGGGGAGTTTACAATCAGTGGCACTTGATGGAAACAATCTCAATGGTACTAAGGGTTGGTCAATCCCAAATGAGTTGTTATATGCTGCACAGTTAACTAATTTTTCGTGCATGTCTTGCAATTTAGTTGGTCCATTGCCTGATTTTCTGGGAAACTTATCATCTTTGGAAAACTTGAAACTTTCCACCAATAAGTTATCTGGGGAGATTCCTGCAAGCTTTAAGGGAGGAATGTCTTTGCAGAACTTATGGTTAAACGACCAGCAGGGGGGTGGTTTGACAGGTACAATTGATTTGGTGGCGACGATGACTTCGCTCACCACTTTGTGGCTTCACGGGAACCAATTCACAGGTGCAATTCCAGAGAGCATTGGCAATTTGACTCAGCTGAAGGATCTTAATCTTAATGGCAATCAACTTGTGGGTTTAGTCCCCGATAGCCTGGCAAATATGGCGCTGGAAAACTTGGACTTGAATAATAACCAGTTGATGGGTCCAATACCAAAGTTTAAAGCAATCAATTGCACCTGCACTTCAAATTCTTTTTGTCAAACCAGTCCAGGGGTTCCTTGTGCACCAGAAGTGATGGCGCTTATAGAGTTCTTAAGCGGGTTAAATTACCCTTCAAGACTTGCTAAATCCTGGACTGGCAATAATCCATGTGCATCATGGCTGGGAGTGCATTGTGATGCCAAAGGTAAAGTTTCTTCCATTATTTTGCCTAATTATAATCTCAGCGGAACCTTGAGTCCTTCGGTAGGGAGATTAGATTCCATCACACAAATCCAACTTGCCAATAACAATCTAAATGGCTCAGTTCCCCCCAACTGGACTGGCTTAGCATCCTTGACAAAGTTGGACCTTAGCAGCAATGATATTTCCCCTCCACTACCGGCATTTAAAACCACTGTTAATGTTGTCACTGCTGGTAATCCTTTATTTAGTGGTGGTAATCAGACCAAACCAGCACCATCTCCTAACAACACTTTATCACCTCCATCTCCTAACAACACTTTATCACCTGGAGTCTCGGATACACCACCAGCCAGCAAATCGCCTTCTGGAGACAAAGGCAGAGGTTCTGGTTCTAGTAGTTCTCACATTTCTACCCAATCGAAAAGATCCACTTTGGTTGCAATTATAGCCCCTGTTGCAAGTATTGCAGTTGTGGCCATACTGGCTATTCCTATATTAATATATTGTTATAAGCAGCGGAAACAAACTTTTAATGCTCCAAGTTCCCTTGTCATCCATCCGCGAGATCCATCTGATTCAGATAACATGGTTAAGATTGCTGTTGCCAACAACACAATTGGAAGCACTTCTACAGTTAGCGGTTCTGCTAGCAGGAATAATAGTGGTATTGGGGAGTCTCACGTCCTTGAAGCAGGAAACTTAGTCATTTCGGTTCAGGTTCTTCGCAATGTGACCAAGAATTTTGCGCCAGATAATGAGCTTGGCCGTGGTGGCTTTGGGGTGGTTTATAAAGGAGAATTAGACGATGGAACAAAAATAGCAGTTAAAAGAATGGAAGCAGGTGCCATTAGCAGGAAAGCGTTAGATGAATTTCAGGCAGAGATTGCAGTTCTTTCAAAAGTCCGCCATCGTCATTTGGTATCTCTTCTCGGATATTCAATTGAAGGCTATGAGAGAATTCTTGTTTATGAGTACATGCCTCAGGGAGCCCTCAGTAAGCATCTTTTCCACTGGAAAAGCTTGAAACTGGAGCCTCTTTCTTGGAAGAGGAGACTAAATATAGCCTTGGATGTTGCCAGAGGAATGGAGTATCTTCATAATCTAGCCCATCAGAGCTTCATTCACAGAGACCTTAAATCTTCAAACATCTTACTTGCTGATGATTTCAGAGCAAAGGTTTCTGATTTTGGATTGGTCAAACTTGCTCCTGATGGAGAGAATGGTCAGAAATCTGTGGTGACCAGGCTTGCTGGGACTTTTGGATACTTGGCGCCAGAATATGCTGGTAAGCACGTCCAATCTTATCTACTTCATTTCAGATTTTTTGAATTGATTTTTTAAATAACAACCAGTTTATTTTCTAATGGCTGAACAAGGAACTGATTCATAAATGTAAAACTGGTTTTTAGCTGAATCTTGAATCATTGATAGAGTTTATTCTTGCTAGAATTTTAGGGCCTCGTAAAATCAAGTAAATGCTTTTAATACAGAAATGGTTTGAAGGGAATTCTCTGAGTTCCATATCATGATTTTGCATGCTGAAACAAATACATCCACTAAGCATCATATTTTCTTTGTATTAGCTGTGCAGGAGCACAATAGACCTCATGTGACTTTTTGATGTGTACAATTATTCTGAAGACTAACTTCTTCATTTATATTTTCTTAGTGACGGGAAAAGTCACAACCAAGGTTGACGTCTTTAGTTTTGGAGTTGTTTTAATGGAGCTGTTGACTGGACTAATGGCCCTTGATGAGGACAGACCAGAAGAAAGTCGATACTTAGCTGCATGGTTCTGGCGTATCAAATCAGATAAAGAGACACTGAGGGCCGCAATTGACCCTGCCCTGGATGTCAAAGATGAACAATTCGAAAGCATTTCTGTTATTGCCGAACTTGCAGGGCATTGCACAGCTAGGGAGCCTAACCAAAGACCGGATATGAGCCATGCGGTGAATGTGCTAGCTCCACTTGTTGAGAAATGGAAACCGTTAGATGATGATACTGAAGAATATTGCGGCATTGATTATAGCCTTCCTCTTAATCAGATGGTGAAAGGTTGGCAAGAAGCAGAAGGAAAGGACTTGAGTTTGGACCTGGCTGATAGCAAAAGTAGTATACCAGCAAGGCCAACTGGCTTTGCAGAGTCCTTCACTTCTGCTGATGGCCGATGAGACAAATTCATCATCATTACTGTTACTACCGCTCATGTATCCTTATCCCGCTCATGTTGTAGATAGTAAGTTGTGTTCCTTCTGTTTTACAATCAGTTTATGCCATATTTTGTCGCGAGGTTCCTGATGCTCTAGAGTTCAGTTCCCAATCAGTCTTGAGATTTTATTTGCAATTTGTGATATAGATAGAGAACAATCTTGAATGAAAATCTCTTAGTGATCATATCTCCGTTCCTTTCAGTACCGCTGCTTCATCGCCTTGTTCTCAAATTTGCTCCTTACTGTCGATGAAGCCAAAGCAAGCCCATTACGTTTTTGGTCAGTAATATTAGTTATCAATGTGGAACTTATCCAAGTTTTAGGAGACCCTGATCAACTTATATGATTCTCATTTGGTTAAGAGGACGCCATGTCCTAAAGTCGATGGTTTTTAACATCGTGGAAGTTGATTGAGATTTTTTAACCCACAAAGCGCTTATGAAACCCGAAGCCCTGCAAGCAGCCGCTCTTTCGAGAACACAGGCCCCTTGTTCCTGTCAATGGGTGGACCAACAAAATTACTGGAACCAAAGGTCGGAATCTCCTACATTGTGCTTGTAGATCAGTTAGGTCCTTGTCAGCTGGAAAGAGTGTGGATGGAATGGATATACACATAAGTTGCAAATAAAGACCTCCTTAATTGGACTGACGTGAATTTGAAGTGTCCCCCCTCTCCGTCTCGGTCTCGATCATTGCATTTGTCCTTCTCCTAGTCTTTCCATTTAAACAGCTGCCACGTTTACCACTTGACAAGCTCTATCATAAAGATTACAGACCTTTTGCAGTAGTAAGTAGTACTGCTCAATAACAGTTTTGTGGTGTGTATTTCATGATTTTCATTTCTTTTAATGTTTTATTCTAATTACATTAGTATCAACGAACTGAAGAATTACAGACCTAGTACTAGAGATCCATGAATATAAGGACGTCCCAAAAGAAAATAGAGAGAGTTGTTTCACTCTTGATTCCAAAAAAGTGCTCCAGGGCCATAACAACATTCTGCTATACAAGGGCAGTAGAACATTAGTTCAGTTTCTACAAAAACATTCAGTTTAACAAAATATGATGAGCATGTTAGCCAGTTGAACGTGAAGTTTATATATGATGAGAAACAGAAGCTTATACAGTGATAATAGGGAAAGGATGCTCTTTTGATTCTTCCAGTTTATTCTCATTCGACGATGTAAGAAGCAAAGTAGCTCTTTTCAACTAAGGCAAGGCAGGCGTTCATAGGTGAAAAGTTCCGTATCTATCAGGAATTCATTAGGACATCTGACTGCGTTTTGCAATCTCTGGGCGACTTGATACCTGATAGGCACACCAAGTCCCGCCATTACGTCTTGATTCATAACCAAAGTCTATATCTTGTTGAACACATATAAATACTGGAATCGCAAATCTCCACGTACATCACAATCTTTCTATTTACAGAAATTCGCACAAACCTCAAACTTGTTCACTGAATTAATCTTCCAAGAACGTTAGGCTTTAATTTTGGTTTTGCAGGTCTTCGAATCCTTCTGTCCAAGACAGCCGAATTGAATGGACCAGAAAGCATCAAGGTATACACCGATCTGCACAGAGTATACCAGAAGGTTTCTTAGATCCTGGTTCATTACTCTCTCCATCTAGTACCTCATCAAGATGAGGAAAGAATCGCCTTTTCTGATCTACAAATTTCCAATTTCCATGACAGTCAATCTGCAAAATCCAACCTGGTAAAATGAAAAGTCTTTACATATAATAAGAAATGAATAGATAATACATCACAACTATGAAGAATTGCACTAAGGTCGTTTTTGGCAGCATTATAAATGGAACTCAGCATTTGATTTAGGAATCTCAACTGCAAATAACTTGTTTATTTGTCACGCATAATTGAAATTCCAATTCTTTTGAATTTATAGTTAGATTTGATAAAGGAATGAATTATCCAGAACAACTCAATTTTCATAAAACAACCTATTGTCACGATTCCAGGGATTAGATTAGAATTCCAATTCCATTTCTTGGATACAAAATGGAGCTAGGCTAACAGTTATTTTCATTAACGAAACAGCATACACACGACAAAAACGTTTGAAGAGCATTTGCAATATTCGGAGATGTCAATTATCTCAAAACTAAAATTATCATGGTCCTATGAATAGCAGAAGCGACAGTTGATATGCAAGCTCTCTATTCCAAGCAAAGGCCCCAACAGCACCATCAGAACACACCATAGGCATATGCAGACCCCAAGAGCTACAGTGATTCTATTACGTGAAAATTCATAGGAAGAAGATAGTGTCTACTCTAGTGAGCTTGATAAGATTATCTGGACGTAATTGTATTTGGAGTAGTTAAGGATTGGGGAATTAAGCGGAGAACCCACTTCAATACATCTCCTTAAGAACCATGTTAAAGGCTGTTAGTTATACAGACTTGAGAAATTAAATTCAAGAATGAAAACCTGTTGATCTAGCAACATGGCTTAGGTTGAGCTGAAAAACTATTAGCAAAAGGTTTTGTTACCCTTTTAATCAATATCTCATTTTGTGTGTAGTTTTGAGTCGAGAACTGGTTTGGCGTTGGCCCTACGATTAAATTTTCTCATCACAGTCTTCCATGTCGGCCGTGACTTTAGTCTTGAGAGATCTCAGTTGGCTTTCTCCCCACCAAAGCTCATCAGCAAAAGCATTGATCTCCATTTATCTACGTATAGCATCATCCTTTGTGTACAAGCCTATTATGGTGGAGACTTCATTCTTCTATTATGCTACCTATTTGTAGTACCCGTTGGTCCCTACATGCATGAGTTGCACATATCTTTTAGATGATAACACCATCTTGCTGTTAATATGCGTCCAGTCAATGAATGCCTGACCGACTGTTTTCGGTGAAAGTGAAAACCTTCCTGGCCGGAAATGCCAACATTGCGTCTTAGTCGTCTAATCAGGATGAGGGAAATCTCGAAAAAGTCAGGTCCATCTAACCTACGGTGTAAGAATCTGAACATCTAGGTTGTGTCACTCCCAATTACTGGCTAAACACTCTTGGACTTGACCCTTCATAAACAATCAAATAAAAGAGTTGATCATCATCAATCGAAATTTGAAAGGAAAATGTGAAGAAACAGAAATTTGAATGTTTTTTTGGGTTAATCTTCCTCTTCCAATAACTTTATTTACTTCAGTACATTTGCAGGTAGAAAAGGAATTAGCACATGCTCAACCTGTACCACCCTTTAAAAATCTATGAGTCGTCTGGCCAGGTATCAGTAATAGCTTTTGCCATAATGATAGGTCAGCCGTCTTATACAGGAGTTGACTCTATATAGACACTATGACTTTAGTTTCATCAGTTGCACAAAAAATTCCTTCACCCTCATCTGATAGAAGATAAGGACTAAATATCTTCATAACTTGCTGATAGACAGGTTTCTTGAAATATACTGCCTGTTCAACATGGAAAAAAAAGCATTAACAATAAAAAAAAAATAGGAACTATTATTTTGGTGGCCCTTGCGGTTAATATGGCCAATGTTTCACGAAAATATTCCTGCATACTATAGACCATTTGCTGGTGTGTAAAGGTAAGTTGGGTAATATTAGTCATGATGACCATAAATACTACCAAAATGATGGTCATGCAGTTTGAGTCCATAACAAAACCCTGTAAGAGACATACGTGCAAAGTAAAAAAATAGTAAGATTGACTCACAAGTTCCACCACTCTTTCAGGCCACATCCACGACCAGTCTTTAAATTCAGGCTTTTCAGAGCCATCGCCCAACAGGTTTATCTCTTCCTCCTTCCCAGTAAACTTAAAAAGAAACCTGGCGTTCAAGATAAGGAGAACAGCGTTTAGAGCATTAGGACGCTTTGATCTTTATCTAGCACTATCTACCGGCAGTAACTGATTTAGATGGGGAAAAGGAAACTATTTCTGGAACTATTGTCCACATATTTGCTATCAAATATAGACATATCACGACCTTCTCCAATAGAGTTAAGGTGCAGCAATGGCTGTCTGATGGACATTTCTATGGAAAAGAAATTTTAATAGAGATGATAGAGAATATAGGATGCATAAAGATTGAAATAAAAAAATCAAATGCATGTTTGAACGGCCATTGGTGCATATACTCTAAATCTTCATAAATGCAAATAACAGAGATGAGTACATCACCCCCATCACCACCTACATGTGTCCTAACCCTCTACTTCAAACTTGTGTAGTGTACACTAACCCCAAGAAATTACAACTAACTAACAATTCATATATGCAACATGAAAGTAGAAACTAAAAACATGACAAGGAATAACAAATGACGGTTAAGCTAAAGAAAGAAGATACAGAAACCTAAAATATTCCTAGTTAACATCAGTTAAGTCATAATCTTACCACTTTTGTGCTTGCCCTTTATAATTTGTGCCCCACCGACGATTGAGTCTGTATCTAACTTGAATTGGGAAATCGTAGGTCAGCCAATAGGGAGCCTAGCCATGGTCATAATAAGCCAAAAATAAATGGAAATAAAAAGGAAAACCAATTCGCGCATTCTAAGTATAAAAATTTCAATGCCCTCACTAAACCGCAAAACAAAACCTCTGCCAAAAATTCGGCTGAAGTAACACCAGTTTCTTCCCTCAATTCTCGCATCGCCGCGTTCCTCAAATCCTCACCGTCATCGGCACCACCCTGTGAGAAACAACACAACGCACAGCTTTGATTGTACCTTCAAAAACACCACCCATCTACGATGAACAATTGTTCTGCTTCAATTGGACTGAAACTAATTCCAACTGTTAGAAATAGGCCAAGATTGGACAACCACCTGAGGCATCTGCCACGTATTCCTTATGTTTATCCTGGACGCCGTGAATATCTACAGTTTCAATACCAGAAGTTCTTTATTGGTCAATTAATAAAAGTAACTAGTCTTAATGTAGACAACGTTTTTACAAAGAAAAAACCTTCCTAGAGGAGTTGACCAGACAAATGCCGACGTTCCTCCGATAGCCGTCAGGAGGAGTTTCCATGGATAAGGAACATGAAGAAGAAGAAGAAGAAGAAGAAGATAGGACCGTCAAGTTACACGCGACCACCAATGGCTCCTTGACAAATTCGCCAAATCGTGAAAGGTGATTTCGGCCTCCGATTTCATAAATGCTGGGATTGGGATTTCGCATATAACCTCCACAACACACCATCGCTCGTCGTTTTATCTCATTCTCTCTCTCTCGAGCGATTTATCTCAATCTCTCTCTCTCGCCCGTTGCTCTCTTGTTCGCTTTACATACCTTATATGCATGTATGTATGTATACATATATATATGTATGTTCCATAGGTTCGTTCTCTTTGCTGAACTCCGTAAATATCCTCGGATACTTTGTTTATTTAGTATTATTGATTTATTTCTATACAATGTTTAAGAAATTTGGTTTACGACATAAAATTTTAATTTATTTTAACGATTTATGGAGTTAAAAATTAATTAGTTTATTAATTAATGATTATTTTTATAAATTGAAATAAAATGATTGATTTTTATTTAATATTAATTTTAATTAAATTTTAAATAAAAGAATCTCTTTTAAATTTTATTTAATTTTTAATTAATTTTATAAAAATTTTAAAATCTTAAACTTTGTATTTAATTTTTAGTCTGATTTTTCATATATTAAATCAAATGTCTGCCTAATCTCCGATCCAACTTAGTGGTGTGCCTTTATTTTTAATAAGAAATTACAATAAAAAAACATTTTTATAAAAAAATAAGTGAAATTTAAAGCATAACAAGGGGTCCACATCACAAGTATCTACATTCCTTCGTAACTACTTCATATTTTGTCTTCTTCCTCCAACCAAACCAACACCCGCAACTTCTATTACCAAATTCGAATCGAAATCTATATTATCAA